>JABEXW010000155.1:0-33276 GCA_013266185.1 Fusarium sarcochroum | reverse complement strand
GACCAGGGTCCTGGAGCTAACCATCTATAAAAGTCGTGGGATTGATCCCACAACCTTAGATAAAACAAGACTCTCGAAAACCTCTTTCTCATGCTCAATTCGGTGAACTTAACTGCTCGTCACACATCCCTACGACGTGTTAGTGGCTTGATCAGGTTTTTGAGATTGAGATTTGTCGAAAGGGTCAGACCCGTAGACCACATCTTGGCCTGTGATGTTTGAAAAGGTCTCATGATCCTCTTTCAAAAAGTAGGGACAACATGTTCACAATGCCAAAAGTGAGGATGGGAGAGAAAGGCCACAAGTGGGAGGCAACCCGACTTTCTCCCCAATTGCAATCAAGGATAAGTTCAGTTCGATCGATCACTGACGATTAGTTACAAGCCGCGCTTAATTGACGTGACAAAGAAATAGAAAAGGCAAACGATGAGATGTCGTGGTTTTGGCTACCTCCGATTGACCTCCGGGCGCCGAGCCGGAAAGGTGGGGTATCAACCCGGGCCTTGGCCAAAAACCACTTCCGGAAATCCCAACAAAAAATACGCAGCAAATTCCGCAAATATAGATTGATCGCAAATTGAGGAGAGAACTGGCTTGTATGTCTTCGTTGTTTCTTGCTATCTAGAATTCACAGCTGGCTACCCTCGCCATACCTTGCCTGAGATGGAAACTCTCATCATAACAATCTTCAGCTTTCGTCGGCTAATGGTCGGCTTTTCAACGAAGGCACTGGCCTGGAATCGGTCATGTCTTGAGGTGACGTCATCATCTTATCGTTTGAGTTTATCGCGTTTTCAACCCCACATTCTCTTTGAGGTTTGAACGCAACGAGCATCACGAAAGATGCTCGCAGGTGGCATGATTGCACCGACTTGGGCGCACACTGAAAAGTCTCCATTTACTTTATAGATCTGTGCAACTTAGACGTCTGGTTCTGCGTATCTCAATACTCTAATAGACGCTAACACTTGTCTCTTTGACTGTCGCTCTCCTTCGACCTACCCTACATAGTTTCCGCGCTCAGCCCGACGTTTGCTTTTTAGGCGCGTTACAGGACGAGGGGCCCTGGAGATTATTGTGAACTAAGCGGCAGGACCTTGGAGATTAACGTTTTCTTTCGCACATCCTCCAGGGTTGCGTTAATCAATTGTCATTTTGCGTGCGCTCATTTTTTGCTTGCAACTTCTCAACGAAGGACTGATTGAGGCTTGACTGCGCCAAGACTGTCAATTCCATTCCTGTGTTTCTTTTTTCTTTTTGTCGTGCCTCCAAACTAAACGACATGGGCGCACCTAAGGCACTTTGCTTCTTTTTGTTTCAGCGCTCAGTCCGCACAACACCAACCACCGCCTCGCTCCTCTCAACAGGACCTTTCCCTCAACATCTCCTCTTGCACGTCCTCTACGGGGTTACCTGCAATCAATTGTTTTCTTTCGTGCGCTCACCTTTCAGTTTGTGTCTTCTCATTGAATGATGGTCGAGGCTGGTGTGCCAACGCCACATGTGGCACATGGCCGTGAAGTGCTTTCCTTCATTATGAGTTTGACCCCAACGATGCCTTCCTTCCTCATGAGTCTGCCGCTGACTTTGTTACTCTCTCTGGTACGACCAAAATGAACTTCAATTCTTTCATGTCCAACATCAGCCTCTGTTTGTTCCGACTCTCGTCGCACCCCGATCCGTCCTCTCTCTCCTGCCTGGATCCGTGCACTCGACGCCGCCACAATCTTGCCGTCTCCCACAGCTCGAGCCACATCCTCGGGCGCGCGCTGCGGCCAAACACATCAAGACGCTCACTTCGTTGTTCCCCTGGACGCTACTTCCACAGCTTCACGACTCGACATGGGGAGTCAACGTCACCGAGGATTTTCGCAACCTCCTCCGAAAATGGGACGCCCAGCATGAACCGAAGCAGCACTCACTCGACTCGATTATCTCGTTCCTCGTCGCTCGCGCCGTCGAGCACAAGATTCATCTTCGACACAATCTTCACCGAATCAATGTCAAGGCGGCCTTCGATCACTTCTTCCCCCAGGATGCGACGGTGGCGGCCGACGAGAACAGCAACAACGACAATGGCCACGATGATGACGACTCACACAACCGCGGCGCCGCAGATGACACAAGCTTAGCTTCCGAAGCGGCGACCTTCCCTTCACTGGAGCATCCTCTGACGCCAGCTGGATCTGAGCCTTTGCGAGAGACTCTACACTCAGAGCGTCCACCCAACCGACACAAGGCAGGACGCACGACTCTATCCGACACGGTACACCAGTCGATTTCCTGCGACTTCGAGCACGTCCGCACCCAGGTCACCGATGCCGTCAATCGCCTAATCGTATATGCCGACGAACTCCCAGCCAAGGTACGCGACAATGCAGCCGAGCTGAGAGGGGCCCGAGCAGATTTGCAACCACTCAACGATGCCCTGACTCGAGCTATGGAGGAAGCGAGAGAAATTTCATCAAGCACAGAGAGACTCAAGAGGGGCATTGCGACAATGGAGAGGATGTTGGAAACGGCCGGGACTCTGACCTCTGCGACTCTCAACAACGACACCTGGCTCGCGAGTCTCGATACCGAACTGAACGCCAAGAAAGCAAAACTCTTGGTAGAGGAGACAAAGGGCCAAATTGTCGTACAGGTTGTTGAGAGTCTGTCACGACAGATGGAGGTGGTGGAAACAAGGATCGGCACTCTTCAGGAAGGTCTCCAGGCGGCCAACTCGGATCAGTCCTGGATGGCGAAGACGGTCAAACACGCTCAGCTCCTCGGTCGAGTGTGTGAACTTTCCTTTGAGGAGTTGGTTGCCAAGTTTCCGGAAATGGTGCAAGGCGACTGACTGATGCTCGACATCAGAGTTGTTGGAATGATCCAGCCATGTGCTGTGGGATGAGCTTTTGCAGTTTGTAATAGTAGGTTTAGTTACATGATTACATTTCATGTAGGGCGTTATACTCGTTTGCTCATGAGGAGTAGCAGTAGCAATAGATGAAGGGATTGACGAATAGCATATCATATACCATGTCAAGGCCTGCGCAGAATCGAATGCATCCAGATCGAACTCGCCAACGATGACGACCTCGTCTGTGTACATCCAAATGATCCGTGTGGAACGTGGAGACTGCTCAACCCACAAAGAGCTTGTAGGTTCTAGGTAAATGTGTTAGAATTGGAAGCGGATCTGACTGACACTCTTGTCCCAACTCATTGTCTGGAACGTTGACCAGGATCTCCCGTTCGTTGGGGCCTTGGTGTCTTTGGCGGCATAATCTCCATCCACCCAGCTACTACACTAATGGCCGACACTACCCTATTGTGAGATCTGATATGACCACGACCCAAGAAGACATCCAGTTGTATGATTAGCACAAGTACTGCTGTGTCCATGAGAGAGTGCTCCTTCAGTGACTGATCATGGCGTGACAATCTCGTTGTGATACCCAAGTCGAGTCCTGCGCGCTGGTTGGCAGATCATAGCCGGCCCTGGATCGATTATTAAGTCTTGACGTCATAGCAGCGGAAGTGTCTTCCGTCTGGTGTTTTTGGCTGGACCAGCTACGTTGACCCAGCCACGCTATCTAGGAATAGTAAAAGAAATCATGGGATTCAATATAAAAATAAAGCGTATCCAAAATTTAAGATCAGTTTTTTAAAAGTTGATATTATCTTTATAATAGTTTATACTATATTCTTCATAACTATCGCATATTTGTTTATATTAGCTTGCTGTAGTTAATTATTGGTAGTCATATCGGGCTGCTACGAGTCATCGTGATCTTCTTATTCGCTGTTGTGTGAATAACGTCTTGTTTGACCGTGGGCTACTGTCATGTATCGAAATGAATCCCAAATGACTAGGCTTCTCACAGTCCAATTAGGGCACGCCTCGAGAAATGTTGACACTTTGATCGTGGCAGCTTGAAGACTGAAAGATATGGTGCAAGTTTGACTGCCTCAAAGGAGGAAGGTATCTCGAAATATTCTTTTACCTGGCTGAAAGCTCTTTGTGCCCCTTGGAGACTTCAAACTGATGAGAGGCGCGAAGAAAGTACGTGGAGTTGGGGCGATAAAACTTTGAGTACTTCAAGAGCCGAATATCAGGATAACGAGAAACTTGCAAGTTGTCGCTCATCTATTAGCTTTTGGGCTACACGATAGGTGGAAGTGGTGTTCCTGGCTGTTCATCATGTCTTGCTAGGCTTCAGTCGAGTGATAAAGGCTTCAAAGGTGTATAGCAGAACATCCAGTATTTCTGTGTGCTTACCCATAGCCCTACTTGTCGCAAAGACACAATGAAGATGATGTGTAGAAGGTGGTATGATAAGAGGATGGCGGTGACTAGTCTGCCAGACAGCCGGATATGTTCACTACCCAAAGTCAGAAGCAGATCACTTCATCAAATTTAAGACATCTCAAGGTTGGGTAATTAGGCCAAGCAAAAGTATGGGGAACTGATCCAGTTCGGGTGCATCCCTATAGCATATTTGGATACTGCCATGTATTGTGCTGCGCATATCAAAGGACAGGATCGAAGGGACTCGACGGGGATTTTTCTCGGTACTAACGGACATATAATTCTTGGCAAATCTGACAGCAAGCCAAGTGATTATGCTGCCCATCTAGCTTTTGAACCCATAATCATGCTTAGATCAGGGTATTGCGGCAGCCAAGGCGCTTGGCGCATGTGGATATGGATACTAACTTGGGTAATGCGGCAGTCCCATTACTCCTTATTATCGGTCAACTACCTATTTGGGAGACAATGAACGGTGAAGATACCTGGAGTTGCTTGGCAAGTTAATGCGAAGGGTTTCAGTTATGTAATCTGTTTCTCAAAGATTAGGCTAGTGCCCCGCCACGGACCAAGCCGTGACTAAAACTCTCTGACTTAACTTGATTGGCAAGAGGACTTGCTGTAGGCTATGAAGTACGGTGTATATCACGACAGAAGAAAACAATATGTCTCACAGAGATACATAAGCAAGATTGCCATGCAAGTTTGAGTGAGGCCTAAACCGTGCATTGGATATGATCTTGTGTAGAGGTTTGGTACAGCCAAGACCTTGATACTTGCGGGCATAAGTCCAAGCGCCAGAGTGGTATGTCAGTCAGGTTGTTCAGGAACTTTGCTTACACCCAAGACTCCGACTGCAACACCAGGCGAAACATAACATGGACTATGCTTACATGCTTGAGCAAAGGGACCACAAGGTTCCCTCCAAAAGGCTTACGACGCAAGTGAAAGAGAGCTAGCTACTACGCTCGTCATATCTCAGTTGTATAATAACGTAGCACCTGCAATTTGCAGGATCGTCATGAGCAGATCTCATACAGGAACAGCAAGACTCCAAGACCCTTTATCCACATCTAATCTCAGCTTTGGAGCTTGGTGATATATGATCACAAGGTACTGTGGGGAGACATATTACCACTGGTAATTGGTCTACTTAGAGGTACTGTTGATGATGGAGTTTATGCCTTAATACTCTCTCGTTTTCTTATTGATGTAGGGCTCTATAGTGTATCCAGTGAAAGTGGAGCAACTAGTTTATAGATACCTGTATTATTATGTAGCTTGCCAGAAGGGATAGGTCAATAGATGAATTTAGCTTATAGTGGACAAATATATATGTGATTACCTACAACTGGAAAGCACAGAGACAGGGTCGGCGTTCCACGGAGTTAATTAACAGCACACCTTAGATTACAAGGCTGATTAGCAGGCACATCGCACCCCTGGCTAGTGCTTAGACGGGAATAGCCTTGTCAACCCTGTAGCATGCATACCATTTCCATCTTAAGTCCGTCTATTAGGCTGGGCTACGCTACCCGTCGGTACTTGGTCATGGAAGATCGAGACTATCGGCATATGTAGATTATAGGACGGTTCGTATGTTTCCAACTTCAGGTGATGGCTTCGGAATTAGCATCGAATGATCTATATGGTTGCTTGTTCTTGGCTGATCTCTATCAGATAAATCATGCCTTGCTCCCACAACTGCCGGTAATATCCTTAGCAAGCATTTAAAATGGATACTGGCAACTAAGTAGGCTAAATACAAACGTACATATTGTTGGGGTAGGGAAGTAAATCCTTCTAGAGTAAGCGCTAGAATGAGATTCTTTGTAGTGGGAGGATCCACCATGTGGTCCAATGCCTCGATAGACTTGGCACTTCATGCTCAGCCTCTCGCGCCTGTTGCATGCGTGCCTTGAATATCGTATATAAGTGGCATTTCTATTCTCATTATTTTTGTATGATCAACCCAAGTGTTCACCACATTCTTTCACACTCTTTTGAACACTATCGTTTTTTTACAAATACGTTCGTTCATTTGAAGCAACAATGAAGTTCAACAACATTGCTCTTGTAGCCCTCGCGGCAACCACAGAAGCTTCCCCGCTTGTTAGCAAACGCGAGGAAATTTGGGACAACAAAGACAGTCTGTGCAAGCTGAGCACGAGAACACCAGACGAAGCCGCAGCTGTGTGGGAAGACACAGCGGCAGGTGTTCAGCTGGAGCTTTTCATCAAGTCTCAATGGGGTAAGTTTGATCTTTTCTGACGGAGGAACTAGATATCTCTGGGTGGTGGTGACGGAAACAACCGAGTGCTAATGCACTCTTCAAACAGAACACCAAAACTCTTGGCTCAAGAACTTGGAGAGCGGTATCCAGGGTGGAAGCATCTCCGGAAAGTCCCCAGCTTCTGGTTGTGGAGCTCTTTCAGGAACTTGCGCACCACTGAACGACATGTCATGCGACGAGCAGTTTGACAAGTTTGGACAGTCGCCTCTCGGCAAGATCTCCTACTGGATCTTCAAGGCTGCCCAGGGAGCACGCAACAAGCTCATCGGGATCAAGGACCAACTGACAGAGCAGACGATCATCAGCAACGGGCAGATCGATCAAATGGCTGCGGACTTTGGCGGTGATAGCGATGGTGGAGCATATGCTCTTACCTGGCTTGCAGCGTCTTCTACGATGGCTGGTGCCTTGGGAAGTCTTGTCCCTGGAGTTGTAAGTTCTTGACTCATGAAGACACACAGACAATTGTTAACAGATAAACAGGGTACTGGTATTGGTGCTGGCTTTGGATTCCTCGGTGGTCTTTTCTCTGGCTTAGCAAACGAAGCGGAAGGTGACGAGGTTGACACAGCGGACCTCAAGTCGGGTCTCTCTGAAGCCTACAAGAAGGCTCAGGCCAAGATTGACTTGATTCTCTCCCTTTCTATGGGTGGTGGTTCCAACCCCGAAGACTATGATGTCCTACCCGCACCTGAGTGGGATACCTACGAGACCAAGATTGCCAAGTTCTTCAACGGCGGATGGTGGCTCACCGACGACGACGCCGTTTCTGTCAACCTTGTTCTTCGATCTGTTGGTAACAACCTGGCTATGAAGGTGGCAAACTCTGTCATGAAGAAAGCCGGTCTCCATCTCATGGCTGAGAAGGGCAAGAAGATGGAGACACAGGAGGCTTGCGGTACCGCCCCGGGTCGTCAGTGGATGGAGCTCAATGGCAACCACTACTGCTTCTACCTCATGCGAAACCAGGGACATGGATATGAGGATGTCGATGCCGATGTCTACGAGAAGATGGCTGCCCAAGGTCTTGGTAACCGAGAGCCTTACTACCGTGCCATCATCGACTGTGCTCTCAGTGGTGGAGCCGAGTTGGATGCAAGCAACTTGGTTTTCGGCGAGGTTCCACGATGCTTCTTCGATCTGCCCGCCAAGTTCATCGAGAGAGATGTTAACTCATGTGGATTGTTGGATTGCCGGGCTCACAAGGTGACTGACCTGGAGTAGAGGGGAGATCCGACGACAAAGAGACCGTTCATCGTTAGTTGACGGGAACTTCTGTACCGTTATTTCTCCTTCTCTTGCCAAAGGGATCATTGTACACTTTTCTTCTATGTAATATATTAATCTTATTTATTCACCCGCATTAAAAAGTAACTGATAGAGGTGTGCGTTGTAGATGTATTGCGACTGCCGGACCGCTATTGTGACTAGCCCCAACATCTAATGAACCCCTTACAATAAGTTCTTTTGAGCAATGTATTCTATTACTTACCTCCCTTCTAGCCTGCATGGCATGTTTTGCTTGTAGACTTGGTGGAGAGAAAACATGGCTGTCATTCATAACGGTTCCTGGAAACACTCCGTTGCCGAAATAGCGGTAGTATGCCTTAGTTGATAGATCTTTAAAACAGGCCGGGAAGTCTTAGACTAGTTAGTATTGTGCCGGGAAGCCGACACGTGGATCATGTGTAGAGAGGAACGTATCGAAATTGGGATCCGTCCTTCAGTCGGTTCGACACTATATCAGACACAGGATCATCTTACGAGTGGTGAACAGCCATGCCCTCTAGCCATCAACAATGAAGAAACTAAGTAGGCTACACAGAGAGCAACACAGTAACCACACTCAGGCCATTGTGAACAAAAGTGAACCAAGAAGCGAGGGTTCCTCTACTTGATGTCTATCTAGCCTTTAGATTTCCGGCATGGGGCTCGACTCTGCGCCTTACATTGCTTCTTCACCTCAAACCACTGGTAGTTACTTGTCAATGTTGCCATATACCCCCCAGTTTCACTACAGGTGCCGACATCTTCTTCCCGAACTTCTCCAGAGGTGGAAACGGGCCTACGACGCAAAGTATAAAGATGTTACTGTATGATTGGTGGTATACTATGGTAAATTGTCTGAAGCGTGTTTTAGATGTGATACTTGGAGCTGACTTAGTGATGAGAGCTTATCATCCTATATTGAACCCTAAATGCGGACATGTCGGCTTTTGTTCACTCACACTTGTGGGCAATGGCATGTGATCCATGAAGCCGCTTGATCCACCGACGGACTCTACCATTCGAGAGAAAGGTTTTGACTGCATTTTCATCATAGAGTGCATTTGTAAGGAAGACAAGCTCAGGAGTCACTACCCTGTAACTTGAGGTTAGTCAATGACTAGGAATGACTTGACCCCGCCACGTTGGCGGAGTCAACGTATTAACTCATTGGCTGTATGTCATGTTTACTTCAGTCGGCTTCCACTCCTACGAACTATGTCTCGAAGCGGCCAACGTGAAGTAAATATTAGCCCATCGTTTGTTAAGTGTGAGTGAGGACGTGTGAGGGATGATATATCAACTTGCTAGAAAGTTTGGACGAGCCTGAGGGTCAATGATAGCTGTTTCGATTTACTTAGATTCGACAACAGGAGGATAAGTTGCTAACCTCAACCCGATACCGACAACACCCGCACTTTCTTCTATGAGTGCAGTGAGATAGTAATGCCAGAGGAGACTCACCACAAGGAGGATAAGTGAGCTTGACCTTTGCACTCTAAAGGGTGGTGTTTCTATGCTTGCAATTTTGAACAAACAATGCAGTCTAGTTCCCGAAAGCCAGCATATCTTGTGAGGGGCTGTCCATTCGTCAGAAATTCACTTTTGATCATTTCCACTCTGCTATTCTAGTGAAAGTGTCAAAAGGGGTCAGTGGATTCAACCTATTTCGAGGCTGAAGTCTCTGCCGCGCTGAGCCAAGGTTGCGATTGATCATTCTGTTTGACAAGACATGGCCAGAAATAGAAGGGAGGGACGAGCAGCGATTATGGACATCGATTTGAGTTGCATAGAATTAGAAAGTCCAAAACTTGACCACTGAACAAAAGGACGAGTATGATGCTTACAAACACGAGCATACTAAGCTTTGGCAATGCGTGGTGGTTGAGAAAACTTCGAGTGTCAAGAGAGTGTGTAGCAGCCGCGCACTTTGGCGAGTGGCGGGAAACGAAAGGACAACATTCTCCAAAAACTGGGCTTAACAATAGGCATATAACACGGCTGTGAATTCATAGGCGTGAGGCCGGGGTTGTTGAGCATTACTTGAGAGAGTCAGATGAACTGATTCTGGATGTATGCTAGTTCCTGATCACCAGGAAGACTTTCGTGTAAGGGTGCTGTGTCAAAAATAGGCAGAAACTATTGAGCGGCTGTTGACAATGAATACTCTTGGTTGAAACGCTGACAAGAGAAGACTTCTTCCCGAGCCAAAGACATATCCTTGTTCAGGTTTGACGAGTAAGTGGAGGGAATCCAGGCCCCCCTGGCCCCTGGGATTTATCGTTGACGATTGGCTGCATCTTGCAGGTCCTCCCGAGTTTGGAATTGTTTGAGAAGTCCCATAAACCCAGTCTTGGTATGGAAGAGCAAGACTGGTTTGATGGATGATATCGCTTTGAGATTTAATTTTGGACCTAGGGCGTGCCAATCCAATGATGCGATAACAAGGCTAATATACAATCTGAGCCCCATTGTCAACACGAATGCCCTTAAATAATCAAGAGTCGCCTTTGGTTGCAAAGAAACCTAAAAGTATTGCTCTATCTATCGCCGGATGGTGGCGCATCAGCCGCCAGGGGATGCCTAATTGACCTGACTTTTCTGGAAATAGATGATTAGCCAAAACTCTCTCGCGCTTGTCTTGCATGCGTGACCACTGACTTCTTCGGGGAGTCGTCACTACAGCAGGGCATTCAGAGACCAGGTTGTTCAGCTGTCAGGTGTTAACGAAGGGTTCAAGTGTCAGATGGCGGCAGAAGCCATCCAAACAAGATGTACCTCCCGAACTTGGCTGCATTCAGGAACACACAGCCGCACTCGGATGCATGTTTCACATGCGGTCTCAAAGGATTTGGTTGTGATTTGGTCTGGCCTATGTGTGCCCGTACCGGCGCAGCACACATATCAAGAGCGATGATATGGATATCGGCAGTCTTCCTCCACCTTTAAATACTGTTACTATTTCACGATCTAGATCTTGGTATCATATCCTCAATGACCATGGAATCGAGTCGTAAGCGGTAGCTGGAAATGCTCCGCTGCAAAGCTCGGGGACGTAGATTAATTTCTCGCGACCATTTGTTGATGTTCTCAAGCTTGCTGTGTCCCTCGAGGTTTATGGAACCTCTCAATTATATGAGATGTCGAGTTTGTGCCAATGACGGTCATCCGGCGAAGACAGAAATCCTCAGTTCGCTCCATCACATACTATCACGAACCAACTCTGCCTTAGAAATCCAACACGGGCGTTCTGGTTGTCTGCGGAGAATAGTTCTATCTTTGTCTGACGATAACTTGATCTTCTGGCAATGGCGTGAAAGAGTGCCACAACTGCTCGCTAGCAACAAAACCTTTGCCTGTAGAATCGTTGATCGTGGTTCAAAGATTCACAGGTGCCATCCTTGAAGTTCAGTATCGTCTCAATGATCCAATGCATCATGCGGTGCACCACGCTGCCTAATAAAGGCTGTAAACTCTGGCCACTCCATTTGGTTTGTCGTATTATACTTCCATCGTATTCGCAAGGGGCAGGAACCTTCTCTAGCTCAATGAAATTCGATGGAAAATCTGAGTACGCCGGAGAGGGGCGTCGAGAGAGCGCAAGATAATCCAAAACCGGTGCCGGCTGGTGGCAAAACTGTCCGATAATGCCGCTGGGCATGAATGGACATATCTGATCGTGGGAAACGGCGCGTTCTGTCAGGTACCGGAGGAAGCTATGTGCTTCCCTGGAAGAAGCCTGTCTCTTATTGCTGAGGTGGTCGCTTCAGGGAATGGGAATCGTGACGATGTTTATGTCGATTGAATAACTGATTGGCCCATCCCGCTATATGCGTTTAGCCTGGCCACCCTCTGTTATTTGTGATTCCCCAATAAACAGACCCTATAAAATCAAAATCTTCAACCGGTATACAACAGACCGAGCTCATCCTTCTTGAGGTTTCGAGACTGAACGAAGCACTAGAATGTCGATGCCACCTAATTATATCTCCTTCAGTCTAACCCTCCAGGTAGATACTTTCATGCCATGAAAGAAGTGGAAGTATGCTTTGGAGATCTATGACAGTCGTTTCTATATCTTCAGAGCCGTTGCCGGATCTAAGCATAATGTGCTTGATTTGTCTCAAGACCCGCATGCTATATTGTCCAATATCCCAATAGCATCCCAGCAGAAGTCCACGTGGCCGGACACTGGAATCTAGAAACGGCATTCGCGCATGTCTTGGGTAAACTTTCAATGATGGCTGAGAACGTATCATGCAAGGAATATAGAGGCGATCCCCCCCGGGATAGAACCGTTTTATTGGCTCAGCTGTACGCGTAGCGAATAAGAGTTGATGACCCTAGTCTATGAGTGCTTGGCGTGACTCGGTACAAAAGTGTAAAAATGCCGGGATAGCTACCGTGATCCAGAGACAGGACTCATGAGTTAGCTCAAATGCGAGTCCGGGATAGTTCATAAGCCACTCGATCGGAATTGATGGTGCCTCAGCTTATGGTTGCCACGGCTGATAGGGAGGCCGACTTGAGTAGAAGCCGTATGCCTCAAGGCGTTCTTATTTACGCCGGCGAAGGAATTCGAGGATACGGTATCGCCAGTTGTGGGCAGAGCGTGTTAAGTCTGGGTGTAGTCTAATGTTGAAGGCCGGTGGACCATTCAGTGTTCGCTCGAAAAACTGCTCGAATGCATCGTCAGCATAGCTGTCGTATCCATCATGCCAAAACCACTTCTCTTTGATTTCTAGCGGCTCATCTTCGACGCAGGCAACTCGACATGGTGTAGCCAAGGTCTAGATATGGTACTTGAGCTTGTACGGTAGAGTCATGAATCGCTTGAATGTGACTGCACTCTCCATAGTTGCACCCGTAAGATATTGATCGTAGTTGAGTCGATTGATGGGTAAGAGCTCGTGTAACTTGTGACTTCAAGCTTGCGAGGTTATATTCTCATTGCTATTAGCCTTGGAGTAGAACAGAATTACGAGATACTATTCACGAAAGTCCTCGGACCTAGCTCCGACATCCCTTAGGATGCCACTGGCCACTTGTCCCCGAGTTCACCCCACTCTTTCCCCATCAAGGCACTCTTGATAGAGTCATCGAACAGGGGCCGCTCAAGCACGATGAAAGCTTAGTACATGCCAGCTGTGGATAGACTACCCAACTCGTATATTCCTCCTTCTCTTTGCCAGTAAGGATGCTACGCTAACCAAGTTAAGGGGTGATCAGCAGGTAAGCAGAACCTTTGGTGACCAATCATGTCTCACTAGTGAGTTACGTTAGCCACCCAGCAATCCAGATAAATACCCACTCGGTGAATTTTGGCCGGACAGAAGGCTATTTGTTGCAGTTCTTCGGCCCCTTACGCGCACATGTACATGTTTTAGCTATGGCAGACCCTGAGACACCATCCAAATTGGTTTCTATCAGAGGGCACATTCTTGCTGTCGGAGTCTAATCCACGATTGGAGTGGTTTCTATTGCTTCAAAAAACCGCGAGCCAGCTTAGCTAATGGAAGTGAACGTCCATATCGCTGCTGGGTAATGAGATGGCTCTATTTTCGTCTGGGGCCTAGAGTTTACCACCCACAATTATAACCCCAGAGGCTGCTTTGGCAGTTGTCACGTCTATGGACCCCAGATTCTGAACGGTTGGTTTCATGCCAAAACGATACTCGCATTCTAAAATGACCTTTCGAGTATAGATTGACATGCTCTTCCTCTGAATATGTTCAGCTCTGGAACTTAGGATTGTCTCTTGTTACAAAGTCAATGATTTCAAACTCAAATCTTATGAATTGCCTCTCATCGCGAGAACATGGTCTCACCTGGCAAAGTCGACCTTAGATCATGCACTAATTTAACCACGTTAGCTTCTGAACACAGCCCCAGAACTGTAACTTGCATCTCAGTCTCTGTTCTTGTGACGATGCATTGGCGAGTAGTCAGATAGTGGGCCAACTTCGTGAATCCTGCCCCTTACTTCACAAGATTGAGCACATCGGCGAGATTGCATCATGTAACATTGATGAAGGCGAGCCAAGCTTGAAGGGCTAGACCTCGCAATGTCGTCGAAGGAGCTAAGCCTTAGCGCAAGGTTGACTTCCATGAGGGTCTTTGGCAGCCACTCAGCATCGCTGGACCCCAAGCATCGCAAGTATGAATGCTCATTGACCTGGGTTTCGAATCCTTACACTCGGAGTTCCTGACATTCTCCATCAATGAGATTACAAGCTGACTTTATGCCCCAGGTTCATGAGTTCATCTTGAAACACACGCATTAGTTGCTCCAAGAAGTACAGTGTAAGAAGCCACGCAATGGGGTGAAATGGTTGTCGCGTGGGTCATGTCCACAATTGCTCTTTTCGCTAGGAATAAAAAAAAGGTATTAAAGACCTCAGTGTCTCGATCATTGGGGGTGATCACCAGCCTTCACTATCACTTCATATCCCAATATTCCATCTGTCAATCTTTGTTATAATCATCTCGCCATGCGGCCATCGCTCTGTTGGTCTCTGTACTTGCCGCTCGTGGCAGCCGTGGCACCCCTTGAGCCATGCGCTATCATCGCGGATCAGGTCACTGAGAGTCAAACGAACAATGGGAGTTCGGCTCCAGTGTTGGTGCCAGCTCAGCTTGCCGAAAAGTGCCTCAAGTCGATCCCTTTTTACCCGAAACTTGCTGCTACTTTCATTGACGAGCTGGCCAAGTACATGCAGTGGCAATCTACCCTTGAAGCTCTCAAGAACCCTCCCAAGTCCTACCTGTCGACGTCTGTCGATATCTTAGGAGGCCTCAATACCATCCGTGAGACCAAATACAAGAGTCAGTGGGATTTTGATCTGGCGATCAAAGCCCTCTTGAATGGCGCTCACGACGGGCACTTGAAGGTTAGCCTCTGCTCTCAGGATATCTTCACTTTTATCCGTAAGGGTGCGGCTCTAGTTTCTGTTTCAGAGACTGGAACTAAAGCGCCCGAAATCTATTTGTATACCGACGCCATACTTATCAACAACACTCAAGCCACTGTATCGCCTGTGGTATCGATCGACGGTCAAGACCCTGTTGAGTATTTGGAGGCTGTTGCAGACGCAGAGTTGCTGCAGGACCCAGATGCGAGATACAACAGGATCTTCTATTCCATTGATCGCTTCGATGACCCCTTGTCTTATGGCTCCTTCTACAAGAACGCCGCGTTCTCAAACAACAGTATCACGACTCTCGAGTTTTACAACGGCTCTACAATTGAATTCCAAAACGCTGCAAAAGCCGTGGAGGGATTCGTTGCTAGAGACGGCCAAGATCTCTTCGAACGTTATTGCCTTCCGCGTTCCACCTCACAGCCCGAACCTATTGATTCAAGCGGGATGGCAGGCTCGCAAGGGTCTGTGCTGGATCCGCCAGTATCGGGGCCGGTTGGATACCCTCAGCCTTTCCTTCGAGATCCCTACAATCAAGTTAATGGTTATTGGCTTGACGATGATACGGTTGTCCTGCAGCTCCCTACGTTCAGTACGACAGATCTACCGAAAGACCAACCGCTGGTTGTCGCCGAGGCCGCAACCGATATTGTATTAAAGGCTTTGGCTGACGGTCGCACCAAGATCATCATCGATGTGTCTAGCAATGGCGGCGGACTCACCACTAGGGCTTGGGATACTTTCAAGCTCTTCTTTCCCGACAAATTCCCGTACTCAGCATCCCGATTCCGTCGTCATACTGCGGTCGAAGGCCTCGTAAAAGTCTTTACACTTCTTAACGAATCGATGGCTGTAACTGGTGAACCCTTCGCACTTGCCGGGCAAGTAACTCCTGACCAAAAGCACAACTTTTCGTCGTATAAAGAATTGCTTGGTAATGAAACTGAGTTGGGAGTCAAGGTCAGCTCTCTATATGCCAACATGAACTATACTTTGGAGTCCGGGCGAGACGATTTGTCTCCTATTCGTGGCTATGGTGGTCGCCCCCTCCTTAAGACACAACCTTTCAAGTCTGAGAACATCTTGATCGTTACCGATAGTGGCTGTTCCTCAACTTGCGCTGTATTCGTGAACTTGATGACCAACATCGGTGGCGTACGGGCCATATCGTTTGGTGGGCGGCCAAGGAAGAAGCCAATGCAGAGCATCGGCGGTGTTCGCGGCTCAAATGTGCTCTCTTTCCAGACCATTTCTGACTATGTCAGTAAAGCGGTTGCCCTGTACCAGAATAATCCGCAGAAGCTTGGCTTTATATCTGAAAAGGAGATTGCGGAATTCAAAGACACCGCTCCCCGGTCACTGAAGGAGTTTCCTCTCATCCTCTCGTCTGGGAGTGTGAATCTGCGTAATGCATATCAGGAGGGCGATGACGACCTACCACTCCAGTTTCAATACCAGGCTGCTGATTGTCGTCTTTACTACACCATAGAGAACATCTTCCGCCCTGAGACCACTTGGAAGGCTGCTAAGAATGCCATTTGGGGCAATAGAACTTGTGTCGAAGGTTCAACAGGTGGTGCAGGCTCGTTGGAAGACAAGAAGAATAAGGAAAAGCAGGAGCCCAAGGATAACACTGGTTACAACAAAGACGACAAGGACGAGCCTGAGAACGAAGCAGATAGAGCTTTTGTTGGATGGAGCATACTCAGTGTTGCTTTTGCCATTCTGATGAGCCTCGCTTGAAGATTCGGTGGCATTGCAGGGGGAACAACGGGGGATATGTAGACCTTAGGGTATTGAGGATTCGTTTCTTTCAATGTGGCCTTCACGGCTACAATGTATAATTAAGGCTAAGATTAGGTTATTGCATGATGAGGATGGTATATTGCTCTTGTTAAGTGAAAACCCTCGTTGTTAGGTGTGAAGCTGGAAGATTTAAAAAGCTACCTTTGACGCATACCTCCATAGTATGGACTGTTTCAAAAACCAGTTTGTATCAGGGTTCTCCAAAGTACAAGAGGGACCGCACTGGTCCCATCATGCATTTATTTTATGTCCCGAAGACCCTATGTTTATTCTCGTCCAAAATTGAATATCTCAAGTATGGTTTGATTGTACCGAGGCTGTGCATTGTTCGTCATGAGCTGTGATATTGTTACTTGGTGAATCCCTGTTTTGCTTTTTCTGATTCCTTTTCGTACAGTCTTCTCCGTAAATATTGCAAGATACGGTTTTGGTGTTCTCTTCAGATGTACGTTAGCTGTATCTCGTCAAAGTTGTTGTCGCCTTATTAGAGATTAATGCTTACAGCGTGCCTACTGTCATCCATGTCACTGCGCCCTTTTCTCCAACTTGCGAGGATTGGAAGGATTCGGGAGTGCGACAGTGCTTACAAATGCCGAGTCTTGACCAAAGTTCCATATCCATACGCTAACAGAAGCAGGTGTCGGACTAAGAAACCTTCTATGTCAATAACGAGTATTTGTCATCGATGTTCTCCTTAGCATGTAGCTGGCTCATACGTAATAGGTGACAATATCCAATGGTGGTAACATACACCCATTTGATATATCTTCTCACTCATCTTCTTCGTGATATTAATCGCAAACCTACATTGACTGGTGTTTGCCATTGTATCAGCAACGTAGAAGATTGCCTTCGTTGCGAGCGGCGAACAAGATAGTCGCCGGCGTCCACACAGACTTCCATTTGAGAAGTCAAATCCAAATTGTATGACAACTTGTCGACCCTTGCCGGCCAAAATTCACCGGACAAGCATCAAGCACGTATCCATATGGTCCATAGTGACGGAGTAACGTGTCAACAAGGTGACCGGTGTTGAATGCAAACGACTAGATATGCAGGACTAAACAGTACAGCATCCATAATTGGTGGAATAACAGAGCTACACTGAGGGATTCATCGCCTTTAATTAACTAAGTCCGGCTGGGCCGCCCAGGCCCACTGACACTAAGGCTCGTGGCTCGTGTATAGAAAGACTGGCCGAGTGGGTGGCCAACGTGGGGGCTATGCTAGTGGAAACGAACCAGAGAAGCTTCGCCCATGTGGTCGCAGACTTTCCCACAAAACTGAACGACTTGCCAGGTAAAGAGGTGGACAGCGATAGCTTAGTCACTGACGAGATAGACATCCAGGCAGGCTCCAGCTCGTGAATGTTCGCCTGTTGCGATAAATCTGGACTAACTTTTTGACCAAGATCGTACCCATATCCGTCCTAAAGTCAACGAAGGAATACTGGTCCCGCATTGTCAGCCGTGCGGTTAAACTTATCAACACGATCGAACAACTCAAACATTGCAAAAACATCAGGACTGCCATTTTGCCAACTGTCATAGGCAACCAGTCTGCGAACGTAGTGGCAAGCCTAGCCACAGTACTGCTGGCTGTGCTGCACTAGAGCAGTGTATCAACTACTTGATAGTCCTCATGCGACTAGCTTTCGAGAATGTCCAGCTCGGCCGAGTAAAGTGCATGGTGGTTTCCGCCGACTCACCACAGAGCAACGACAACATGTCCGGACAGTGGACACGGAGACGCACCGACGTCTTCATCTGAATTCGGCTTTAGAAACTTAACAAGATGTGGTTGATCCACAAAGTAATGGAAGCACATAACCAGAATAGTCGTCAAAGAGAGAGATTGCAAAATAAATTCCTGAGTACGTCACTGATAAAGCTTGTCGGCCACAATCTAACCTCCCTCCCACCTTACTCGTGATTCGAGATCAGCATGACTATCAAGGCATTATATCCAGACGTACCATTCCTATAACCCGAAATCATTCCTTAACAAGGAAGGGACGAAAGTGATGAGCAAAGACTTCCGGTCGGTTATAATGGCCGGCAAAATCCTGTTGTGGTCAGCCGCAAATCAGCAAACATGATAACAAAAATAACGCCCACCTACCACGGCGTACTTAACGGCCACCAAATCCTCGGTATTCACATCGGCATAGATGATATCCTCCGATCCGTCTTTTGCTGTACATTGAGCATCTGCAAGGACGGTTCCGCCAGGGCCAACAATGCTTGCTTGCCTTTTAGAAGGCACGTCCTGCAAGAATTTCCTCGACTCTTCATCCAAAGCGTAAGCCGATATAGCATTCTCGTCCATTACCGCGATAGAGTTGATGACGTAGCAGCCCACAGAAGTTGCTACTGCCGCTGAGAATACCTGCACAGTCTTTTCCACGTTTTGTCCTTGATTGTGGTGTGGCGGCCACGACGCCACATGAACGATGGGGTACTCGAGCGCTATGGAATACTGGGCGAGGGGGTTCCCATTCTCACCACAAATGAGACTGCTGATGGTTCCGAACTCGGCGCGCACCGATGTCTTGCTACCAGTATCGCCTGGCGCGTGTATCAACCGCTCCCCGACCGTGGGCGTGAACTTGCGATGTTTGTGGAGCAGCGTACCGTCGCGACCAAAGAACAGATTCGTGTTCCATAGAGTTCCCGTTGTATAAGACCTGCGTTCATTGATACCGACAACTGCGTAGATACCAGCCTTTTCGCATGCTGCACCTATAGCAGACGTCTCGGGTCCGGGCATTTCCACGGCCTGAGCGAAAAGACGACGGTAGAGAGATTTCGCCGGCTCAGCTCGGACAGGGATGATCTCAACCCAACCTGGGTATCCCGCTATGAAAGTTTCGGGGAATCCGATCACATCTGCGCCATGCTGCCCTGCCTCGATGATAAGGGCGCAAACTTTCTGGGTAGTCGCAGTCTTGTCTAAGAGGACGGGCGAGGCCTGCACAGCTGCCAGTCTGATTGTCTTTTTTCCTTTTTCCGCCATACTCGGTTCGAGGTGGTTCGTATAGTAGAATAAAAAAAAAACTTCTATTGTGAGATTACATGGAGCCTGATGTAGTGGTTAGATATATGCCGAAGCACACAAATGTAAATGACCATCGTTCTAGATCACATCGCGTTTGGTTCATACACTAAACCCACTTCAAATATAGGCTATTCTTCTCTACTTTTACCCCACACTGACAAATCAACAAATACCGGTATGTCAAGGACGCCCTACTGTCGTCGACTACTGTACATGTAGTTCCTCGGTTGCCCTATGAGATGCTAGCGTCTTCCAACTTCCTGCCCAGGGGAATCCATCGGTCATCACACGGCGCCGGAAATGATGCTTGCTTGAGCAAAGTACCATAGACTTGAATAGACTATTGCCGCCCTTTGCTTTCGATTCATGCTTTTTACCGCATCTTAATAGCTTAAGGCACTATCACAACTCTATCCCGACTTACTCGACCGACAAATTGGACAAGACTAGTGCCGTCGGAATGACAAAAGATGCCATACCCGATGGGGACATGCTATGGGACTTCAGCGACTTAGGGCAGGTGTCGATCCCTTTGGCGGACATGCCTGGACACCCAGAATTCGGTAGCCGGACTATCAAATTTTACATCACACCGAGAACAAGGGAACCTATCAGATTGCTAGCCACTGGCCACTTTAAGCTTTTGTGGTTTCCATAAACCTGAAACTTGTAGGACGATAGGATTTACTAGTGCTGATGTCAGATGTAGCGCCAGGTCAAGTATTTTTTCTATAACTAGACTAGCCACGGGAATCTTCATCATATTGCTATTTCAAGTAGCATCTCCACATGGTTCCACGCCCTCTCTATATGATCCTGATTTCGATGTGCGAGAAGAGTTATATGTTTTATGCCCAGGAAAATTGCTTGCCTCTACTTTTACAACTAAAGATACGAGGCTGGAAACTCATGATAGGAACAAACATTCATCCAGGCCTGTCGAATACGATCCAGCAGCCAAGGCTGGAGAGACATCACCAAGAAGGTTGACGCTTTCCTAGATAGTCTAAATAGCGTGGCATAGTTCATAGCCCGGTGACAGAAGAGAAAAGAAAGATAGAAATATAGAGACTAGATCGATATCTCCTGTAGCGAGACGTTATGGACGCTATTTTGAATATCCAAATTCATGAGCCAACTGTTTCTCTCCTAACTAGCCAAGCTTGGGCCGTTTTCTCTCATTATTGTTGACATAACGAAGCCAGGCTTATGCTACGGCTCTAATCTTACCCATGAGTGGAAAAGCGGTATCGAAGGATTAGTATTTGACGGACGGAAGACAACAACTATTAATTTACCTTCCCTTTTCTTTCTTAGAATGAGAAGCTAAATTATTCATTAGAGCAGTTAAATCAGGGGAGCACATACTCTCGCAACCAGCAGGCAGTTGGCTGGAATAACCACAGCGTTGATTGTAGAAGAGGTTACGTCAATGGTGATGATACTAAGTAAAGCTTGGAAAATTTTTAGGACTGTGAACCCGATGGGGTACTGGAAGTGGTCTGGGCATCGAGTAGCTTTACTCAAATGTCGGTTCACGACTTTGCAGACGGTGTCGAAATACAATTTTCGCTTTCTCAAATTCCGTAACACGACTGAGTCACGAAGGGCGCAGGTTTCCCTTTAAATTGCCGACACAAAACAGTGCGCAAGAATGGAAAAAAGGGTGATAATCATCAGCGAACCGCACATGAAACTAAAAAAACTGCCAGAAAGCAATAAAGGATACTACTACGGCAGATCACCTAGGCGAACTATCGTCTGACGCAGTTGCTTTAGTGGCGGAGAATGGACTGTTGGAGCTTGACAACAGCTTACTACCCGATACGAGCGGGTTGCAAATACTGGCCCAGGACCTGACACCGAGGAAGTTGAAGGAGATGGCATTTTTGCGTGTGACACGTTGACTATTGGGACTCGGAAAGTTGATGATTCCACCATTAGTACCATCAAGCCAGACTCCTATCTCGAAGAGGAAATAGTTGACGTTTAGCCTGCTAAAGAGAGCGAAGATCCAATACAACCACAAAGCCCCCCAGGCTATACTGGGGTGCCAGTAGATCTGGTTAATAATGACACCATCACTGATGTTTATTATACTACACTGAATCTTATTCAGCAGGATCACCCTACTCAGGGCCCGTCTAGAGCAAAGATCCTTCAGGGACCAGTGAGAAGTGCACTATACAACAATTACCGAATATATTGTGGGTAAGAGCATGGAACGTGTGTCAAGGCTTACCTGCATAGTAGCTTGACGACTGGTGCTAACCGACATAAACCTTGGTATGGGGTAGCTCAATTCCTTGTATGAATTGGCCCTATTCTTACCCTGCGCTCCCGCCAAATGTCACGATGAAGTGACGTGGAGGTGAACATGGAGAGTTTCAAGGGTGAGCCATAGCTCGATGGTACTATCAAGTCTAAACGACGACTTGGAGGTTATGAGCCTCTGTTGAGATTGTTTTTTTACCGCAAGTGTAATTTCGCTGCACTAACTCAGAAACTTGAAGGAGCTGGAAGAGCATAGAGTTGTTCAGTGGTCCTGCTCACTACCCACACCTTGTGCTTGAGCGAGTCAACTCCTCGATTAACAAGACCCCCCGGGTTTTGAAATGACCATTGACAGTCACATCGTAAATGAGCATCTTTCCCCATCTTCTATCGCATTCATCATGTTATCTTACACCTCTAGGAGTAACTTGACAACCCTGATATGGCCTTTCTCCGACGCCAGACTCAGAGGCGTGCGTCCTTTACTTGTCTGAGCTGTAATGTCGGCACCCTTCTCTAAAAGCAGCTTTACAACCTCAACATGCCCGTAGACCGATGCTAGGCACAACGATGTCCACCCATCTTTACCAATAGCCTCCACATCAGCAAGCCTGTCCAGTAACATCTCAACAACCTCGACGTGCCCTTTTTCCGACGCCATAGTCAGCGGCGTCCACCCATCGTTCGTCAAAGCCGCCACATCAGCATGCTGCTCCAGTAACATCTTGACAACTTCAATATGTCCGTTGTACGATGCCAGGGCCAGCGGCGTATGCCCACTATCTATTTGAGTTGTCAAGTCAGCCCCCTTATTTAACAGCACCTTGACAACCTCAACGTGTCCTTTGTCCGACGCAAGACTTAACGGTGCCCACCCTTTCTCAGTAATGCTCGCCACGTCGGCTCCATTCTCCAGGAGCTTCTTGACAATCTCAACATGCCCTTTCTTAGATGCGTAACTTAGCGGCGTATGCCCAGCTTTATCCGGGGTCATAACATCGACGACCCTATCTCGAGGCAACTCGATAATCATTGCATGCTCTTCAAAGAAACCGCTAATCTTTTGGGTTTTGCTTGTATTTGATGTAGTGTCGTACTCGGGCGATTGGTGTTTGTCGGACAAGCCCTTGCTGTAGATATCTCTATCTATAACTAGATCAGGATATTGATGACTACAGGCACTAATTAGCTGAAGATATTCCATAGATATCGGGGGTTCATTGAGTAGACTGGTTTGTGTTATTGATATAAGAGCAGGAATGAGGTCTGTTGAGTTCTGATTGATGCCTGGCTTGGGGAGGAGAATATCGAGGAGGGTAAGCGAGTCTGACCTAACGTTCTGATTGAAACTCATTTTTGCTAGTATTGGATAAAACAAAATTTGTAATCCCAATGCTATCGGGATGATCGATATGATATTGATGGTTGATACTGAGCTTATATGGAAGTTGCGTTATGGACCATGGGCGTGCGAGGCAATGGCAGGTGGGGTTTTATAGTTTGGTGTGTAAAATGTGACATGCAAAGATCTGCGTGTACCAATCGATACGAGAGGAGATTTTAATATGTACAAGGCTCCCGTGGCTCTTAAACTCTACGCGTTCTCATGGGTCACCCTCGACTTTATCAACAGGCTAGACTCTCCTATAGGGGGGGAACGCCAGAGTTTGCCAACGGTCTCGATCAGCCTTCACGAGGACGCTCATGCAGCGTTGCTACAGTCTAACTACAATAGGAACCTTAGTATCAGCCCCTGTCTCGACAAACCTTTCAACATATTTTTAGCACAGGCCATCGATATTAGCTCTATTCTTAGCCCCCATGATAAAAGTCTTTGTGGTGCCCCAACGTTTGGAACCATTTGGTTCGTACTGTCTATCAATCTTGACGCCTAAATACATACATCTCTTTTTACACAAGTAGTTCTCTTACGTTAGCATAGCCTGGTTCGCCGAGTAAACTCGTGGGTGGACCTGCGATGACAGAGCCACTCCACCATAAGTGCTACTCAGATGATTCGTCCGTTCACGACGAAGCTTACTGAACCCCTGACCGTCAAATTTTCGCCGGTCGTCACATCATGTCCTGCACATCACTGATAATTTAACCTAACCCGCTGTTGAAGAAAGCATCATGGTGAGTCGTGTACCGTACTAGCACCAACGCGGACGACCCATAGCTCTCCGGGCTGGCTGGTAGGCAAAGAACAAAAAAAGACTGTGAACAACTTAGCACCTATTGAAAAGATATTGAAGCTGGTCCTTACCTCCCTCTTAGCAATGAAGCCAGAAGTCCGTAGATTCCAGACTGATGATTAATATGGTATGTTTTTGGAGGGGGGGCTAATCGGTCGTGAAAAGCCTCCCACTCCACGTGTATGGAAGCGCCGCAACACTCCTGTTTCGATTATTATAACCCTCTGATGTTACTTCTACAGGGTGAATAAGGTATTTGAGAAAAGAAATTACGCAAATGCAAACGAGCCTGCAGCCGCCGCCTATATTTATCCCAATAGTCCCTCTCGGTATCGAAGTTAGCCCGTTGCAAACCAAAACCCACTCGCTGCATCATCAACTCATCCTCTGCAACATTTACATCAATATTATGACTGATGACTTGCGCTCTTAGTACTTAGTGACATGTATCCTCTCAACATGCGAATATTTCTCTTCCAAGCTTCAGAAACTTCATCATCAGTAGTAATAAAGTAGATCGAGGCGTTGTCGCCAGCCGCGAAAGACATGCTGTAGAAAACTGTCGATCTATACAACATCCCGACCCCGAAGGCCGTGCAGGTTCTCAAGCGCCATTTTCCATGAAGCTTTAATGACTCTAATCCAGTCGCGTGTAATCTCATGGCTTGGATCAGCTCTCTTCTTGTAGTCCCCCAATGTGATCTCTATCGACATGAAGAATCTAGAAAAGAAGAAAAGAAAAGGCCACAAGATGTTTGAAATGACAGGTTTGAGAACGGACACTAGACGGCTTGATGATATATAGCCTATTATGAGAGCTATCACAGTACTATATTAACGATTGCATTCCTACGACAGCCCACAAGTCATAGGATAAATCGCTTTCGCCACAACCTCTGCGCAGCAGTACTTAGTTATATAGACAAATGCACGAAATGTCTTTTGGAACGACTTTACCTATATACGTTTCAACTATGCCGTCTTTCCATCACATGTTCTGTTTATCAGCGGTCATGCCGAGGGTGGCATCAATATAACAGATCCCCTAAGGGTCAAACCAGCTGCCGCGAACGTGTTTATCTGCAGCATAGATGTCTCAAAGACGACGAGAAGGGTGC
Organism: Fusarium sarcochroum; assembly: GCA_013266185.1. NCBI lineage: Eukaryota > Fungi > Ascomycota > Sordariomycetes > Hypocreales > Nectriaceae > Fusarium > Fusarium sarcochroum. The sequence continues at coordinate 8,050 of JABEXW010000155.1, read as the reverse complement.
AACAAATATTGTTCTAGAGGCCTGATCCTGAAAATTAAATTAGGGCCTGTTACATTACAATACATTCCAAAGTTGATATCCCAGCCCAAGAGATTTGAGTGCAGCTTGATCAGTGGCTATAGAGCTGGGTCACACTATCATTTCCTCTTCATTCTTGGAACCGCTCTATCTAGAATTTTCACTTCGCTTGGGGCCATCACTTCGAGTATCTTATATTTGGTTGTTCGTGCCCTGCCACATTCGTAAGCTTATATCTCACAGTCTAGCGACCTATCTTGACAATTGACCGGTACTCCCTAGCGACCGGAAACAATCCGACCAAAGACAACCTTGCTGGATCCAGATCCCTGCGATAGCACAAGGGCACGAGCAGAGTTGAACACCATCACTTGTGTAGCAACATTATTTCGGATAGTCTGACTGGGAACTTCATAACCTTTGACAAGTTCAAGGCCTTGGAGGGTGCCACTTTCTGATGACAAACAGCGTTGCTTGTATCACTTAAGTCTCTCATGGGGTAATCTGCTATCATATCACGCCATAATCCTTAACCGTCTTGCCGACTATTGGCGGTGTATTTCATGTACCGCCGGAATTGAGACGATGCAGGGATAGACATGTCGTTGAAGGGAATGTGCAGATTCCGTGCGACAGGCTCTAAACTCGAACCATCATACAAAGCATGAGATTAGTATTAGCACTCGTAATGGTAATGACTGCTTCAGAATAGTAATTCGTGCCAAGGATTCCTCAAGACATATAAGATCCTGTATATGTTGATCTAGGAAATCGCTAGTTGTCGTGTTAGCGTTTTGCTTACTTTCAATGGTCTCGTTCGCACGTTAAGGTGCTTTAAGAGTACTTGATAGAGTTCGACTGCGGCTATGACAAAGACAGTTCTGGGCACATTGAAATACTCAATCAGAGCGTGACTAGCCCTGATGAGGGTAGTTGGGTCTGAGACGGCTGGGAGATCGATAAAGAACGGCGTAAGAAGCCTCGGGGAATCAGTCCCGGGACTAGAAAAGAAAGATTTCTACACTTACGTAGGTTAATAGCTCTCCTGAATCACGTCGAACAGCAGGTTAAGATGTATGTAAATCTCTGGTTGAATGCAGTCTTGCAGATCTTGTAGTGAAAAAGACTCAAATTGGTTGTCATCATCCACTTCTGCGCCGTCTTTGTAGGTCTCTGATCCAGCCGGATCTAGATTTTTGACGAGCTCAATTAGAAGCTGGTAGTCGAAGAAATCCTTGACCACTGTCGTGGGATTCAGTCAACGGCCAATTCGCATAGCCAACTTGGTGGCCATCATAGAGTGTCCACCAAGGTCAAAGAGGTTTAAGTGATCCCAACTTGAATGCCGAAACCGCCATATAATGTGATTTCAGTCTCGGTGTTCGGGGTGACTTATGGAAACCAGCCTTGCTTGTTCTGCCCATCGATCAAAGTTCCACGAGAACCACGTCTTTGGCGAATAAGAACTGCGAGATGAGTGGAGACAGGGTTATCTAATACATCCTTAACTGTCACATGGACATTGAATCGATGCTCAACTCGTGAACAAGCTTCATTACCAAGAGAGAGTGTCCGTCAAGTCTGGAAAGATCATCAGAAATGTTGTCTTTCATTCTAAATGTCGCTGTCGGCTCATCGCACTGTATGGCCTTGATATCGCCTTCAGGAGATGATGCAACAGACGTTGTGATCATGTTTTGGTGCAGTTCGAACCTTGCGTTCAAGCTTCTTCCCGTCGACCTTGACATTGAAATTGAGAGGTATCTTATCCAGCACTGGGATACTCGATGGAATTAGGTAAGATGGAAGCAAAGATTGGAGCCGCCCACGGACTTGTAATGCTGCACGACGTCTCTGCTATCCCTGAAGTTGAGGATTGTCATGAACAGTCGAGCCCCGAATGTAATTGTCGGTAGGAAACTTGATCAGAGTGCGACGAGCCTCTGCCGGTAATGGGAAACGGCGGAAGATAGTGTCAAGGGCACCGTTCTGAGACCACTACCGCGCTGTACTGACCTCTAAACTGAACTCAGACTCTTTGCAAGGTGGTGTAGTTCAGGAACAGAGAGCAATGCACGGCTTTCAGCACTAGAGCAGAGAGCTGAGATCCATACCGCACCATCGACCGAGACATAGGGAGGGCAGAATCATAGACCAGACTAACAGGTTCTTCCTTGACTGTATCACCTGTGTTTCTTACCCGTTTCATGGTCTCGACTTGAAAAAAGCCTCAGCACATGCGTAACAAGCCCTACACAAGAAACGTCAGTACTGAGACTCCTTAAGTCTTAAGCAAACCCGAGACTCCTAGTTGAAGTCCATGTTTCCCATGAGACGAAGCCTTGGTAGGTAAAGAGTGGCAACAACTGGGTTCTTTCCAGCTGGTGGTAGATGTATTGTTTCGACTATCCCAATGATCTCTTCACTTCAGGCGCAGCACGTCGCTCATCAGCGAGTCGTCCCGAATATACATCCTCCACATAGAATACTATTCTACCACTTCCGCTCTAGGCGAACTCACTCAGCCTCGCAGTGGTTACTCTAATGGTTTAGGAAACTAATAAACAGTCTTTTCAACCAACATTAGCAGAGCCACCTCTCCATGAGATAATAGAACCTTGCAGGTATCTTCAATGGTGTAGCGAGATTTATAAAGGCTTCTGTAGGTCTGTATAATTAAATCCCTGATTACCTATTAATTCTAAACTCACACGTGGGAAGAGCATAGTCTACGTCGCCGTCTTGACCCATCTTTCCAGAGGCGTATATGTTCAAATGCATTTCAATTTGTTGAGCCATCCTTCTAGCTCTGTTAACATTGGCTGCCCTAACCTCCCATGACGTTGATAGCTATACTATAGAGTCCATTTGCCGGAAATAGACAAGGTGTAAGACTGGATTGTACACTTCCAGACCTCGAGTTTGTGTCATTTAGAAAGATTAAGCGTCTGAAAACACACATCAAGTAGTTCAGGCCCCATACCTTCAAGTTTACGCAGTTACCTCTCAACTCCGGTCACACTTTGCTGCCCCATTTACATTTCATGTCAAACAAGATTACAGCTCCTTAGGTTCTCATATGTCTCATCCCGCTTTGTATCCTGACCAGTATCGGTTATGGCGCCTTTTACTTGGCTAATTCGCCACAAATGACACAACGTTCATCACCGCTTCGGTCGGGACGGTTTCTCGCAGCCGCTATGTGCCTTTTTCCCATATGTAGTGCCCTCACCTCTATCACGCCAGCTTTCAACGTATGTCCAAGTGTGTCTCTGCTGTGGGTGATTGCAAAGACGCACTGCGAAAAGCAAGACAAGTGGCGACGATACATATTAGGCTTCAACTTTGTTCAAAGAGATTCAGTGGAGCCCTCTATGCAGGAAAGCCAGGCACAGAACGCTATCGCAAACACCGTTTCGAGATCGGCGTGCTACAGTGGGATTGAAGAACCCCTGCACAGTGATGCAAATTCCCAACCTTTCTGAAGCCGAACCGTTCAGAATTGGCATTCATGACATAAGTATCCATTCAACCTTTTCATTGTTAGCTTCTGCATCGAGTTATTCTTTTGAGAGTCTGATAAAGACCACCATGGAGACAATGCGACAGAGGTATCATATGATGAGTCGAGGATTGGTCTCTATAAATGAACTCTTGACTTCCTCTCATGTAGGTTCGTGGCTTCATCTCAGACAATTTCAACCCAATCCAACTAAACGTAATATCTTCAGGCCGGAATTTCAGCAACATAGTCAGATAAGTTCAAGAACGAATACATCAGCGAATGTTACCTTAATCTTGGTCCAGCAGTAGCTCCAGTGCAATGCACGGATGTTGATCAATCCAGTAAAAGGTTGGTGAGCGCGACTCAAGCTGGCCCGAGTTTAATTGCGGGTGCGGATCCATTTTCCCAAGATCTCCCGCAGCCTGTCCCAATAATCATCCGTAGTGCCAGTGTCACTCGGTTGAAAAGTCTTTCGGCGACTCCAGACAGAAACTCAGGGATACGTCACATGGAGATTTGACAGATTTCTATGTCGCGAAGAACTGAACAAGGCAAAAATCTTCCGATGAAACAGATCGCGTGGCATCGCAGACAACAGCGAATGCTTTAGGGAAGACTGCTCATTAACACACTCGAGTGCCTGTTTACCCCAGCTTAGTAAGTATATATTTACATGATTCTTAGCAAACACAGGAGACTCTCTGCAGCAAATTATAAAATAGCACAATGAAGTGACTGACGCTTCGCTCACAGCTGGTTGTAGCGTTATTTCCGTATCATAATTTATGAGTCATTTCTCTCAAGGTCGTGTTACCCCTCCAGGTGGCTTCAAGATATCTGCTTGAAAAGCAGGCCAATAGGTATCCTTCATCCAAGACCCCAAGCAATCTAGTGATCTAAGCAGTTTACAAACATCAAAGTGATTTCTAGTATTGCCAATATCAAGTTCGTGATAGAGCTTTGATCTTCCGTCTTCAAGCGTTGAAGCCACGAAAAACCAGGAGTGGCCCTGCACAACTATTCCAGGAAGACACTCAATAGACTTAACCTCAGCGTTGAACTGCAACGCCCGCCATTGGGCAGAGTGCCAAGTACCAATCTGGAGAAATGCCTTGTCCCACTCGCCTTGACGCTTAGTCTCGATTGAGAGGCCGATGGGATGCTTGCAGAGGTTCCCCCAATCAGTATGATTGATCGAAATTCCTGGTCAATTCTTGATAGATCTTTCTATCATGTTGGCATCGGTACTTGACTTTGGAGGTTTGATGCAGACGCAGAAGTCGACAGATTTCGATGGAGCGTCCTGTGGCTTGTACTCGTGTATAATCTGTGCACTTGTACTTTGCAAAGTCAGAGTCATCCCAGACATAAATCGACAGAAATAACTTACCAGTACCTCGATTCGAGGAAGCCATCTTTGGCGTCGGGAAATGCCCAATCGAGAAGGCGGCCATGTACATGATGATTCCAGGATAATTCACTTTCTTGGTCTGTGCTGCACTCGGCAGCACGAGTCACAATTCGTTGTACAAGTGAGATATCGGGAATGCGCCACTCATTCGAGTATGTATCCGGGTCGTAAAACGCATACTTGGGGAACGCGCCCAACTGTTCCACCTCTTGTCGTAGACTCAGCGGTAAGAGATCCATTCCATGCTGAACCTGCACCGAGCACATGTCGCCCAACAGTCGTGCTTTATTAATCGGTCACCTCAGCCCATCGACTTGCCTTTTACTGCCGCCTATAAGACGAAAGCGTTCCACTTGTGTCAGCGGCCATGTTTGGCAACGAGTCAATGTCAGAATATAAATTGGGCGCTCTGACGCATCTATTCCCCAATGCAACTATACATACCTGCATTATTAGGTCAGTTGATGCTGGCGTGGGGGCTGTTTCTGCTGGGACACCAAACACTGTCGCCACCCTGACTCTTTCTACCCCAGTTGGTCGTCGCAGGCATTGTCGTCGACGAAGGTGGAGTCCTGAAACCGACGGAAGATCGGGCCGCTCCCGGTGCGCCCGTTGTGACCAAGATTATCCGAGACCTCTCGCATTTGGTAAGTTGCCTAACTAGAGAACGTGTTCTTTATAGCTATTCAAGCCGACCTCTGCGAGGGTTACAGCACCTTACGATAGCTTGACTAGAGACCGCGTCGAATTGGTCGATAGATCAGCATGATCTTCCGACTGTCAGGACGCAGTCAGCATGCCGTTCGACTTGGTCCAGTATCTCTAGACATCTCTCATCTGCGCCAACTGACACAAACAGTGATTAGAATTGTTCATTTCGAAGTGCCCCAGATAACATTCTTTTGGTGAGAATGCGAAAAACGCGATGAAGATAGCAATTGATGTGAGGAGGTACTTTCGCTGGGAGCTGGACAGGCGATTATCGAACTGCCGAAAGAACAGAGACTGATGTCGAAACAACACCCCCAAATGGGGTTCATCGCTGCCGCTGAGGCTAAATTCAAGTCCGCCGATGATATGCAAATACAGCTTCGGAGTGGCGACCCTCCCGAAATACTTGATCTGAGGAGAACATTGTATCATCCTATCATGTCATAGTGAGTCTTTTGCTTAGTAAAGTATCATCACGTTCCTATTCCAATCATAACCACCGCCTTTGCCCTTTTCATTAGCTGTTCTTGCGATACTAACCAGTCTATATGCAAGCTTTAGGTTCCCTTCACAGTCGATACTCTGTGCTGTGTTGTTGTTTCGCGACCTTTGTCTAAACCTTCCTATAATTTTAAATTACCGAACGGTGAGCCGGCTGTAAGCGATCCTGCGGTAAGATATAAAGGTCACTTCCACTACAACCTCAGCCCTGGTGGTCTTGCTATCTGGTCATTTGTGCCTGGACCTTTCCAAGCCCTTCTGTCGCGAAGGCTTGTATTGTGACATGAACCATGGCCATCATATTGATCGAATGACTGGAAATCAGTTGTTAGCTGTCAACTGTGGAAGGGCTCTAGATACTGCAAGTCACAAGGGGACCGCGGAGAAGCCGAGAGCCGTGTCACATCGCTTTGTTTCCCCGGACCGGCCCGCTGCGATGTATACTGCCTGGCGTTTAATTGGTGAGCTACTCAATAGACACTTAAGGCACCGTCAAGTCTTCCCCTTTATCGACCAGCGCAACTGAGAAGAGCGTTGCACTTGCCGAATCCGATGAGCACTTTTCAATGACTCGTATGCTCCATCCCCTGGTCTTCCGTTCACGAACTCCATGCAGGCTTTATAGCTAGGACTCTAAGTAGCGGCGGTTGATCGTATACTGCCATCTGCTCAAGTTCTTCCGTACACTTGGTATTGACTATAAATCATCATGACGCTATACTTCATATCCGATACAACAATCTGTGTCTCCCGGATAGGGGCTCTAACAGATTGCGAACTTCAGGAAAGGAACATAATAGCATAGGGTATGGCACTACCAAAATGGCCTCAGGTTTCGGGCAAGATACTCGTACGCGCGCATATTAGCGGCCCAATAACATTCGTAACTGACAGAGTTTATTAGACTTCCACGTATTATACGAGCTGTGAAAGGCTCCAAGTTTTCAGTGCCGAGTTTTAAGATCTTCCCTGATCAACAGAAGCTCCACTAGGAAAGGAACGATCATCTGCCAAGGCCTAGCCCTCCCTTCACTGCGCCCGCAAATCGAAGCGCCCTGCTGACTTGATTCTTAGAAAAACTGTGTGCATGAGGTTCTTATGCTTAAGAATCGAAAAAAAAGAAGGTGTTATTTGCAAAGGTTGAAGGTAGGCCCTCATACGTTGTTCGAGGCGCACAGCAGCAACAAATAGTGACGCCCTGAACTGTTTTCGTGAGATGTTATAGGAAGATTGTCCACCACGAGCACAAAGCTGGCTCCAAATCAGGCTCGAGCATTTTAATAGTAAATCCCCCCGGTCGTACGATCCACGTGTTTGCGAGAGCGAAAGCAAGATATTCTTTATACACATAGAAACTCAAGGAAGGGCTTCCACATAGACAATGGAGCTATCTTAATTGTAGTTGGAAATCGACAGGAGGGAGGGACACGATGTTCAGACGGACTTTTTGGTGAGACTTTATAGAGCTGGAAAGATGAGCTTGACAGTAATGGCTTGCAAAGGCTGAGAACTGTTTGCGTCCCTATAATAAAAAGAAATCTTTGACCTGGCAACTTTGACAGTCGCAAAACTCTTTCATGATCGGAAATCACTGGCATATCATTCGTTCTCACTACTATTGAGACATACAAGACGCTTAGAAAATGATTGTGTTCTAGTCCGACATGCCACTAGGCCTCTAACGTCTCACTATGTTACCTTTTGGACGCATCCTGACGCTGATATCACAAATCGCGACACAGTACCCGTGTGCCAAAGGTCTCCTGTGAGATAAAAGCACACATAATTTTTGAAAGTCATAGAAAGGTAATTTGGTTGGTTCGAATACGCGAATATGGCGATGTCGAGGAAATGGACTAGATCAGGGCTCTGCTTGGATATAATTTTGGATCGGCGATGGATGA
>JABEXW010000154.1:0-122447 GCA_013266185.1 Fusarium sarcochroum | reverse complement strand
GCCGCTGCAGCGGCAGCCAACGGTATGAATGGGGTTGGTCGTGTTAATGTCCCTAACCAACTTGCCGCCGCAGCTGCTGCCGCCGCAGGTCAGGCTCGTCCTCGAATGCCTATGCAATCGCCTGCTGCTAACGGCATGGGAGGTTTGCCATCTCATATGACTGGTGGTCTTGTACCACCGAACCAAATGACCAGCGCGCAACAAGCCCAGTTACAGGCGATGCAGGGGCAACATAACCGCATGCCTATGCCAAACCCCCAGCCTGATGTCAACTTGTTGATGCGCGCCCAGCGTGTCTCTGAGCAACAACGAGCTGCCGCTCAGATGCAGCACGTCCAGGGCGGGCCTGGTACTCCTGGCCAGGGGACAACTGGCACTCAGCAGAGCCCTCCTCCTAACATGCGGAATGGCGTTAATGGTGTCAACGGCGTTAACGGAGCCAACCCAATGAATCAGCAGAGCTTCCTCAACAACGCCCAGGCCATGATGGCCTCTTTCAACGCTAGTAATCACAATGGCTCCTCACCACAGGCTAACGGCCTACACATGCCAACAGGCCCTGCAGGCTCAATCGCCCCACGACCGCAACCACAGCTCCCAGCCAGTATTGCCGCCCAACTTGCACAGCTCGAGACACAGTTCCGTACTAAGAATCCCAACCTGACCCCTGAGCAGGCGCGTCAACTAGCCACGGAACACCTGACCCGTGCTATGTTGGCTCAGCGCCAGTCTGCCATGAACGCTGCCGCTGGCAATCCTGGCGCTCAAGGTGGACTTGCTGCCAGCATTGCTGCCACGACAAGCCCTCACCAATACGCTGCTCTGCTTAGACAGCAGCAACAGGCGCAGGCGAGTCAGGCGGCAGGTAGTCCCGGGCAGCAACATCAACAACCTCACCAGCAACACCAACAGGTTCAGCACCAACCGCAGCAGCAACAGCAGCCGAAACAGCAGCAGCCTCAGCAGCAGCAACAACAGGCGCAGGCGCAGCATCAAGCACAACAGCAGCAGCAGCAGCAGCGGCAAGCGAGCGGTAGTGCTACACCTTCGGCGGGTTAATGAACAAAACGGGTGATTCAGAGAGTTTTCATGTTTGGGTCCTAGAACCATTGGTTTGGTTGGTGCATTGGAAGCGATATTGGTGTTTTATCTTGACATGAAAAGCGTACAAGCGAAAAACGGGCATTGTGATTCTGATTGTGCAGTTATGTGTATAAAGCTCCGGGTGGATGGGATGCGATGACTGGTTGGGGATCATCTGTAGATACATATCTTATTAATCTTAGCCGAGGCATGAGTGAGCGTACAGTTGGCTATGCTTTGCCTCTCAAAGTCCTTGCTTGTTCAAGGCGCTTCAAAAACACCACCCTCTTATTCAAGTTAAATCATGATGTCTCTCAAGAAGTGACGCGCCCTTTGCTTAAACGGGGAACAAAGAGATGGATAGACTCAACACATCATTTATCTATAATGAGTGTAATGTCTATATACTAATTAGACCCAACGCCGTTCATGCACATAAGATAGTACATCCCGACCTGAAGCGGGAATCTCATGAAAAAAATCCATCAACCACTATATCTCCATCAACTCGGCCCGCTTCCGCCACCCCTAGAACTGTCACCCTGAAGGAGTAGATGAGGTTTGATAAAGTCCTCGTCCAGGTGGTGGAATACGCTGGCCGGATCCTCAGCGGACCAGAGCTGTCGGATAGCGCCAGTTGCAGTGATAGGTTGGCCTCCTGATGTCTCTGTCGCGGGAGTTGCGTATGCGCTATCGACACGAGACGGCGGAGCTGTGCTGGCCCGTGGGAGTGGTGATCGACGCGCTGGTGGAGGCAGATCAGAGACATCAATGTCGCTGCCAATGTCGGAATCGTCGGCGCGAAGGAGATCAGATCGCTCCGGGATAGAGTTCTTTCGACTCTTGCTTACAGGACGACCGCCCACGTGCGGAGACGAAGCGCCCGAGACATAGCTAGCAGATTGGCCAGCCTCGAGGGAGCCAAGTGCGACACTGCCGTTCCTGCGAGGGTTGTAGCCAATTCCGGTTCCTGAGCGCTTAACCTGAAGGCCGCCGCCAAAGGTCTCAATATCAAACTCGTCGTCACTGTCGACTTCTTCGACAACACCAGTTCGGATCCCAAGAATCTCAAGCATGCGAGCGGTTGTACCACCAAAGATGATGACTGTAAGCACCACCACGACCAAAACAGTAGCTCGGAGGGCATAAGAGTTCTCGCCAGTTAGCAGAGCAGCCAGAGCCACACCGACAGCTCCACGTAGACCAGCCCAGAAGAGCATGGCCTGGTAGTTGTAAGGCAGCTCATCGCCAACCTCCTGACCGCGTCTACGAGCGCGGTATCGGAAGAACCAGTTAATAGCCTTGGACAATGGGAACACAGCAACCCATCTAGCAGCGCAAACAGACAGGATGGTGACGATGATCAGAGGTGGCTGGAATGAAAGATGGTTGTCAGTAAAGAGAGCCAGTCCCAAGTAAATGAAGATGAAGTTTTCAGACAGCTGCGACAAGATTTGGAAGATGAACTTGGTCGTAAGCTGTGTTCGTCGAGACATGTTGAAATAGGCGTAGTGCTTCAGCGTGATACCGCAGAAAAGCAGTGACACAATACCTGCATCAAGGTTAGGATGTGTGTGATACTTGGATATAAGCTCAAGGTTGAGACGACATACCAGACATATGCAGACCATGAGAAAAGAAGTAAGTGGCGTAAGCGATCAAAACGATCAAACAGCTCTCGATCTTTGGAGTTCGGCGAAGATAGGTAAACTTGAGCAACAAGGCAGTGGCCACTCCAACAATGAAACCGATAAGCATGCTGCAGAAGAAGACGAGCATAAAGATGCCTACACCCTCAAAGAAGCTGACGATACCATAACTAGCAGCCTCGCCCTTGTTGTATTTCTGCGCAGTTTCGAAAATGACAATAGCAATGGCATCATTTAGAATAGATTCGCCGAAGATAATGGTGTACAGCTTAGGGTCAACCTTGTAGGTGTTGAAGATGGCTAGAATGGTAACGGGGTCAGTAGCAGACAGAGTTGCGCCCACTGAAATCGCATCGACAAACGTCATCTCCAGAGACCCAGGGAGAAGAGTAAAGAGATATAGGATCAAGCCAATGACGACGGCTGATAAGAATGTTCCAGCAAAAGCAAACGTCAAGATAATGCCGATATTACGGAAGAAGTTGGCCTGGTGTAGCTCATAGCCCGAGGACAGAATGATGGGCGGTAGTAGCAGGTTGAAGAAGATCTGATAGTCGAAGCTGATGAGGTTTCGAATGGAATCGCCGGATGTTATGAGGAGGATCAGTCCAACAACCATTCCTGTTGAAAGAGAAAGAGTAAGTCATTGGTCGCATATATTCGAGCTCTGTATAGCATACCAGCAAAGATAGATATGACTGTTTCGTGTATAGCAGTAACCTTTTTCATCTGAAGCATGTAGCTTGTGAAGAAGGCGATAATGAGCAGCATGATCGAGATGAAGAGCGCCCATGCTGCGAATAGCTCCTTTTGAGCAGAGTCACCCTCTGGAAGTCATCGTCAGTACATGTTGGACAAGTATCGGCTCTGTCTTGGTAGGATAACGCACCCTCGGGGTCGGTCTCTTCGTCGGCTCGCTCTATGTTCAATTCGTCAGCCTCGTGTCGCGGGGATCAAGTTGGGCGTATTGGGGATATGTAGCGTACTAAGGAGCTGGAAGCCCATGTTGACGAGATTTGCGGAGGCCATTGTGTATGTGTTGTATCTCTGCGATGAATAAATGCCGCCGAATTGTTCAACGCCAGGGCGCGATGCGACCGCTTGGAACAAGATCAAGCGGGAAACCCCTGCGCGAGCCTCGTAAGCTGCGACTCTGGGGACATGCGCAAGGGGTCAGGGCTGTCGAGAGAAGCGGCGTTGAATCGTCAAGTAGTATAAAAAAGACGATGACGATGTCGATGCGGAAGCAAAGTCCAGGCAGCGCAATAGGGAATGTTGGAGAGGGAGAAGAGGTTGCTAGGAATGCCCTGGGTATGCGATAGGAAGCTAAGGTACTAAGCTAAGGGAAGCTAGGTAGGTAGGCACTCGTGGCACTGTAGATGAAAGGCGACAGCTTTCAATAAGGGAATGGCTCTGATTGGTTCACCCATCCTGCATACTAGGTACCAGGTTGTGTTATCAACAGCATGCAACCTTTTGAAAGCCACGTTTTTGTTTTTGAGCTCGAGCTCTCATTCGATATCCAAGCACAGCTAGGCTAACTCCTGTAAAGATTTCGAAGTCTAAGAATGCTGTGAGGTGGTCCTAGGTAGTATTCGAAGCTACTACATACCTGGCCTCGAACTGAGCTGGCCTCGAACTGAGCGGCGCTCGAACGTTGAACAAAGGGCAAACAGGACAAGGACACAAAGTCAATAAAGCCTTTCAACATGTGTTTGTCACTTGGATATCGCCTGTTGCAACCAAAACCTCGACTTACTAACCACGAAGCGTTCCTCCTCCACTACAAGGTAGCTGCAAGCTAGCGGGGCATTTCCATGGCCTGGGGCCGTTGGTGGGGGACTGGGGGGTTCCTGGTGAGGCTCTTCAGTGGCTCTATCCACTAAAAACCGCTAAAACTAAGCCCCTGGGGAGACGTCCACTTTCCGCCCAGTCCATGCAATCTGTAATCCATCAGGTCTGAAAGCTTCCACGCTGGATGCTATCAACTTCACCAAGCTCAACTTCCACGCTGTCGCGTCCACCACGTATCTCTGAATACTTGCTGCCAAACATATAGATCGTCAGCTACAACTCCCGCGATCATAATGTACCATCTCGCCAAAGGCCTTTACCTCTATGCGACGAGCAAAGAAGGTATAGCTACTTGTACCCTCTTAGACTATCACCAAAGCTAACCTCACCGTCTCCCTAGAATACTCTGTTATTCTTCTAGGCCTCGACAATGCCGGCAAGACCACCTTTCACGAACAGGTCAAGTCCATGTTCCTACCAAATAGACCCGATCCGAAACTGAAGACCGTACCCACCGTCGGCCAGAACGTCTCGACCATACCGCTACAGGACATGTACCTCAAGCTATGGGACGTAGGTGGACAGCACTCGCTGAGGAAGCTTTGGGAGAGCTACTATGCGAGTTGCCACGCAATAGTCTTCATTATCGACAGCACAGATGTCGGCGACGGAAGCCTTGAGGACGAAGAGAATATTGGCAGATTGGAGGAATGTCGACTTGTCCTCGAGGACGTCCTTCAACACTCCGAAACCGAAGGTGTACCGCTCCTGATCCTAGCAAATAAGCAAGATCGTGAGGACTGTGTCGAGACAATACGTATCAAGGAGGGTTTAGTGAAGAAGGTCATGGAGGGAGACAAGGGATCTGCCGTCCGCGACTCACGTGTCCTGGCCCTGAGTGCTCTGACTGGTGATGGAGTTCGAGAAGCCATCGAGTGGGTGAGGACACGAGTACAATGGAACAAGGAGTCACGGCCACCCGTAATGCGGTAGCTGAAGGTTCTTGCGTGCAATTGCTATAGCTTATGAGCGACGATAATGACTGTGTTGGACCAGTCTGGTTGGCGTACGTATTGGGGTTTATCCGGAGCATGAGTGAATCACTGTTATTAGTATCAAAGCATGGGAAAACACTGGGCGATAGATCATTCTGCGGGGTATCATGGTTTCTATTTTCCTCGATTTTTATTGCCTTTTCTTCGTATTATGCTGTAGACATTAGCGTCACCTGTCGTTCTCGGCCGTCAGCTCTGCCAAGAGTCCTCCCTTGTCCCTTCGCTTTGCGTCCTCGGCCAGCTTGCGATCCACCAAGTCAGACAGGTCCTTTGACCGGTTCAGCGCTCCCTGGGCGCATTGAATGAAGAGCGGCGCGTCCAGTGATGTTCCTCCGAGCTTGGCAATTTGGCAGATCTCGCCGTGCTTGTTGAGACTGTACGTGCAGTGAGAGACCCGTAGTTGCTCCTCCAGCCAGTTCGCGTCGACGAGTACCTGGCTTCCGTCCTCGCCAAAGAAACTAAAGGTGACGCAGAAGGGAGAGTGTAGCCAGCTTAGAGGCACGGGCTCTCGTTCGGCGGGTGTGTAGATTGTGAGGTTCTCTCCCTCAATGCTAGAGTCTGGCTTGCGGAAATGCCGAAGGGCTGCGACTACTGCTAAGCATGCAGCATCTGTAAGGTTTCCGTCGTGGGTAAGGACGTGAAGATCGACTCGAATGGACCAGCACTTCTGGCCGGCAATGAGACATAGTGACTCAGTATCCAGCGCACCAGATCGTCGGACTGTCTTCTCGAGAAGTCTTGAGAGAAGAACTTCCTCGAGTGAAGGGCGGTTGACCTCATATGAAGGGGCGACCATGGGACTGAGTTCTGATGTAATTGTGAAGACTCCATCGAAAGGACGGTCTGAGTATGGTACCGTCACCTCTGCTGAGACCTTGGCCAGTACTCTAAGAGATTTGTTAGTAAATTTCCAAGAAAAATACAAGGATTGAATAGTGCCTTGCCTTGTTTTTCCATATTTGACCTCTGCCACTCCATACTCGTCTCCAAAAGTGAGCTCAAGAGGTCGGAACTCGTCGAATTTGCGCCCGTCTAACCGCAAGCCCTCATCCAGAGCTTGGGTGAGAAATGTCCTCTCAGGAAGAGAAGGTTCGGCTTCACGAGGCATGACTGACTCTTATTTTTATGTGAATTTATCGTGAGAGTCAACGATATGTAAATTGAGCGCGAAAGCGTAATAGACAGAGACAAACATTGAACAAATTCTGCCGGGCGGTGAGTCGCCACTTATGGGACGCCAGCTTCCTAGGCACGCCTCGCGTCGGCAGTATCCAAGACTTTGTACTTTGATATCATCAACGTTTTACAGGCGATTCTCTAAGAAAAATACACAGGAGTTTTCGCCATGACTACCGCTCACAGACCTACCTTCGATCCGGTTCGTAATTTCACTCATATCGATTCAAACGCAAACTAACTTTTACAGGCCCGTGGCAAAGAAGCCCTTCGTGGTCCTGCCTACCATCAACGCCTTCTACCAGCCCATACCCAACTCAAGTACCGCCAAGCCGGCCAAGGTGGTGACGCCGATGAAGAACCCACCCGCGATCTCGCTGCCGAGCTTCTCGCCGCTGAAGCCGCTCACTTCACCAAGAAGAACGGCGCCCCTGCCCTGATTGACGATGCTGATGAGGACGATGAGGCCAGCGTCTCTGGCGGCGCGAAGAGAGCGCTTCCAAGTGCCGGTGGTGATGAAGAGGATACAGAGGCAAAGAGACGACGGATATTAGCAGAGACGAGAGACATTGATGCCGACGATGATAGTGAGGAGGATGATGATGACAGCGACGATGACGGGGATAGCGATGACGATTCTGATGCAGAACTGCAGAGAGAACTGGACCGTGTTCGCAGAGAGCGAGAGGAGAGGAAGAAAAAAGAGGTATGTCTACGCGATCATTCGACATTTATATCGGTCGAACACGGTTGACTAATACATATCACAGGAGGCCGAACGGCTCAAAGAAGAAGAGGAAGCCCGAGAACGAAACATTGCCCTCGGAAACCCTCTCCTCAACAAGCAAGATTTCAACATGAAGCGACGCTGGGACGATGATGTCGTCTTCAAGAACCAAGCACGCGGTACAGAGGACAAGGGCAAGAAGAAGGAGTTTGTAAACGTAAGTCTTGAACAATTTTCAGTTTCTATTTGCGCAGCATGTATCTTCTGCTCCTGTTTTATCTTCTATATGCATTTTCTCGTTCAAAAGTATAAAAAGATGATTCGCTAACCCTGTCCCTCCAGGATCTCCTTCGTTCCGACTTCCATAGGCGTTTCATGAGCAAGTACGTTAGATAATGACATTAGACAACTCCCTTTTTTAGACATTAGATACCCTGGTTTAAATCAAGCGCTCTCCTGCGATCGTCTTCGTCCCTCTGATTCAACAGCCTGCTCGGCGAGAATCTTCTTCTCAAGCCCCTCAAAGGCTCCAAGCACGTTGCCGTACTTCTGGTAAACTCCCTCGCGGTAGCCTTCGTCGATGCGCTGAATGTTACCCTCCTCGGTCCATCTCTTGCCGATGAGCTCGTCGAAAGACTCGTTTGGCTGGCGCTCCAGAGCCCAGAGAGCCTTGTAAGCTCCGCCTAGGGCGCAGGCGTTGCCGCCGACGTCGAGCTTGTAAACGCCATCGGTGCCGCCGAGGACCTCGCCAATAACACGAGCAATGGCAGGGTTCAGTGAGCCACCACCGACAAGGTAGATGCGACGGGGCTGGGCAGGTAGGCCAGCTCGGGAGCTCTCAACGAGGTTCTGGGAGCGCAGACGCATGGAGAGGGCCTGGGATTCGACAATGGCCCGGGCATCGGTCTCCTTGTCCCATCCTCCCTTAACCTCCTGAAGATCAGAGCCATCGGGCTCGCAAGAGTATCGCCAAGTGCCGGCACGGATGTTGGGAACCACCTCGGTAAGGTAGAAGTACAGACCAAGCTTGCGTCGTTCGTCTTCCTTAGCAGCGCCAAGGGCGGGCGTGTTGTCGATGGCCTTATTAAAGTTCTCCCAGCCTGTAGGGCCGTCCTCAGGCTTGGGAAGTTCGTCGCGGATCTTCTCACGTGCCAGACCTCCGTTCTTGTAGCAAAGCATAAACATGTAGTGGCCGTCCTCTGTGGGGTGGTTGAAGAAGTGGTATGCACCATCAGGCTTGTACTTTGGTGTGTTCATGAGGAATGTCGTCGAAGTGCCCAGTGAAACGATAGCGTCGAGGGGTCGAAGGGGGAGGGCGAGGATAGTTCCGGGGTTATCGCCAGTGAAAGGTGTAACGTGGCAATCAGGATGGAAGCCATGGCGGTCCACGAAGTAGGGAGAGACGGAGCCGAGAACAGCAGCGCCGTCGAGGCAAGGCTCGCCGAGCTTCTTGCGCAGGTTGAGGGCATCTCGCTTGCTACCAGCGGCGAGCTCGAGAAGTGACTCGTTGTATGATTGGGTTGACATATCCCACAGGTTCATACCGCAGACATCGCTGACGTCCATGGGGGCAATGGCGCCGAGGAAAACGGAGGCGAGCCATGAAGAGACGAGGGAGATGTGAGCGGTCTTGGCGTACATGTCTGGGAGGTCCTTCTTGAGACGCATAATTTGGGTTCCAGTGAAGCGCTTGAATATCTGTTAGTATTGTTTCTTATCCTGCAATTTCCCGCACAAGGCTCAACTTACATGGTGGGCACCGCTACCTGTAGCCTCGGCGAGCTTCTGGCGATCGCCAAGAGCGGCATCAAAGGCGTCGCATTGAGCCTGAGTGCTCTGATCCTGCCAATTGGGGGCCCATTGGTGCGAGAGCGCCTGCGGCAGTTGAACAACCAGAGGTAGACGGGGGTCGAGGTGGTGAAGGATTTCATAAGCCTGGCCATTCCAGTAGACACTTCCGTGCTGCTGACAAGAGCCGCTGATACCGCGAATGTGGGAGAGAGGAACGGGCATAGCCTCGGCCAATCGTTCAAGGACAAGATCTAGAGACTCCAGCCACATGGCGACGGGCGCATAAACCTCGCCTGTCTCCTCGTAAACGTGGACACCCTTCTTGATGCCATACTTGCGGCCAAAATCCTTGTCGAAATCGACCTTTGCTTCTCCAACGACCTTGAGGTCTGAGTCGACAACGAGAGCTAGAGGGTGTTAGCGATTGGGCTGCTGATGGTGGTGTAGAGGTTGGTCGACGTGCCTTTGAGTTGCTGAGTTGACAGGTCAAAGCCGAGGTATAGTGGCTTAAAGTCCGCAGACTTCTCTGGAGAGTCGGAACGAGCGAGGAACGGCATTGTGAATAGCTCAAAGTATACTAATGTGGTGTGCGATCGGTCAAGACAGTGTGCCTGTCGAGATATCTAAATAGATTCTATGGCCAAGGGCGCCAACCAAGGCAACGTCAATGGTAGTAATGATGACGAAAATCAATGCCAATCAGTGCAGTAGAGCCTGTGTTGGCAGTCTTATAAATGCGTTGTGAGACAAGAGAGGACTTGGTAATGATAAACAATATCTACGACGATCAATGGACAATGAAGTGTAGAGTAGAGTTGATTGATTGACAAGTGAGACTGTGAGGGAAAACACCAGGGAAAAAAGCCACGAGCTGGGCTTTATACCTTCCCTGCCTTCTTAGCTAAGGTAAGGTACTGGCTGTACAGTAGCTGTATCATGTTAGACCGCCACCCTCAACAGGGAAGAACGAGATAGACACACTAAGAGTGTCTTTTGGTGGGTAACATCCATCAGGAAACCTCCAGAGAGGGTATGGTACATGATCGTGAGTAAGGCGTGGACGCAGTAACGGACACCCAAAGACCACCCGTAAAATCATAGGCACGCAAAAACAAAGCAATCCATCTCATATCCTCTTCTATCCTATCCAAAGAAAGAAGTTGTCAACTCGTGCTTAAAAAATCGGGTTCAGAGGTCATATGAACGCAATTCCATGTCCGGGTCCTATATCCGTCTCCCGGCATTGCATATTTTGACCTGGCACTTGACTTGCCCCTGTTCCTGGGCAGTATTCGTTGCTGCATAGCTATGACCAGCGTATCATGTTCCTTTTCTGTAGACTATTTCCCACCTATTTTCTGTTGTTTAGCTAGAGTTGTTATGTATTATGACATCTTGATCAATTCAGAAGCATCTTAAAAAATACTAGACTATTATCTTGAAAAGATGGAGAATCTTTCTCTTGGTTTCCATCCTCCATGTTAACGTGGGGTTCCCTCTCCGCTGGGCGAGTTTGCGTGTCCCGTCAAAGCCAACCCCAGTTTTCAAGGCAACCCTGGATGATCGATAAAGTACCTCGGGGGCGTGTATAAAAGTACCAGGTACGAGGCTCAACACCAGACAAATAAGCATTCAGACAAGTCACGATACGGATCAAGCCGAAGAGTGAGTGGAAACGACTGTACAGTATATACATACGTATATTCAATGTCAGCAGAATTATCAGGTAAAAAACGAAAGAAAAGAATTGCTGGGAATTGCCAAGCAAAGAGGATTCTTACTGATCGACACTCTCTTTGCAACCCTTCAATTGCTCTGTTTGTCTTTAGTTAACGTCTACGACTCAGTGTCTGTCTAACAGTAAACGGATGTTGAAACATGACATGTGCCAGAACAATCTTTTCTTACTTACTTTTTCCTTCCATTGATTCCAGAGTTCTGTTCACATTTAGCCTAAAATTTTCAAGGGGACCTCAACACTCCCCCCAGTCTTCAATTCGATATCCCGACCAATAGAACCCGGGATCTCAAGTCCTGGCTCTTCCTCGTGAGCACGGTGAAGCACCAATAAGCAACGAGCGCTTGTAGCTCAAGAAGAGGATTGGGGCGTGCATCACGATAGTATCTAAATACCCATTCCACCGGTCTCCATTCTCCTAGTTGCTTGACTGGCAGGATAAATAGACATTCTATTATTCTTCCATCAGGGTAAAAGCCACCACCAACAAGCGAAAGCTGAAGAGACTGACCAGGGGAAATCTTTCCATGAGGCTCAAACGTGGGGGTCCGTCTGGTCCGGTGACGAGACAACCTTGACATCCAATGCTAGACACGGTGATTTTGATGTGTAGAATTTTTTATTCCTTTGGTCTTATTCTCCGTCTAGTTCTCAGTTCCCGTTGGGGCGCGTCTAAGCTGAGTGACGCCACAAGAATGACCTGCATGTCTTTCTCTCTTATCTGCATTTTCTACCTACAGGAGATATGTAACGTAATCCAAATCCAATGGCTGTCTTGCTGGGTATAGATGCAGCCACCCATTCATCCATCTATGCTATTTTGCCCTTGTAAATCATTTTTCCAATACCAACTCTTTCGCTCCTTGCTACATCAACTGTCTATACAATGCTCCCGATACATCTTGTGCATCACATCTCCCTCGGCAATGGCCGCTCCATGACCCGGAGAAGAACTCTGTATGTCGTGAGAAAAAGGAAAGGGATGTGTGCACTTCTACCGCATGCGCATGCGCATACATATGCCAGTCTTCCCTCACCGACGGTCAGGTAAACAGCTACCGGCTATTGTTAGAGCTTCGACAACCTGTAGCCACTCACTCGTCAATCCAGCTCATCCGGCCGAGCTCCACTGGCCCGCAGCTTAGAACCCCAGAAGCCAAGCTCAACCCCCGGCTCGAGGGCAAGGTTGCGATGCCACGAGGGCAGCGTGGGAATGAAGAGGGAAACGGGATGCAGCATGGGGTTATAATCGATGCCGGGAGCCAGGCTAAACGCCTCGCTTCTTTACACATTAGAGCACTGCATCCTCCACTCTAATGCTTGTGTCTGTTCCTGAGACCGTCGCCATGCTCGTGGTTGCCGTTTGACTTGAGGTCATGACCGCTGTTCTCGTGATCATGGTTCGACTCGCCTTCTGCCTCCGACATGTCCTCCTCTGTCTCGGGCGGTAGAACTACAGTTCCGGGGATAAAGTCGTCAAATCGGGCCTTGGCAGGTGCCTCCTTTGGAGAGAATCGAATGCGAACTCTTCTCACACCGCGCACTTTGCCTCCGACCTGTGTCCGCACTGCATCTTCAACCTGCTGGGTCGTGTCCACCGACCACGCGCCTGGTACTGTCATCTCAAGATCCACAAGATAATTCTGGCCTGATTTGATACCGCTCACTTCGCGCACACCAACCTCGTGCCCATCCACCACATTTTTCAGAGCCTTGTGCGCATGTTTTGTTACTGACGACTTGACCTCATCATCGATGCCTTGATCCGCCAGTTCTCGAAAAGCAGCATGTGTGTTTCCGACACCAGCTTGAATGACCATGATGGAGATGAGAAGACCACCGACGGGGTCCAGCCACGCCGCATTTTCCATCAAATTGGCTCCTATGATAGCGGCCAGGGTCACGAAGCCCGTCAAGCTATCAACGCGATGATGAATAGCATTCGATGCGAGAACCGACGATTTGCGCTCCCGCGCAACCTTCATTGCTGCAATTGGTCAATTCTTATCCTTGTAATTTCCATTGGCTGAGAGACCTTGGATTGGAAATCCAAAAATGGGAATTTGCTGACACATGCACGATGAAGCATCATGACAGTGAAAACAGGGGGAGAAAACTTACTCGCATGATAAAGCCATTCCTTAATCAGAATGGTACCTGCCGCAAGCCAGGCTGCATGCATGCTCGGAATTCCAAGCGCTGCAGCTCCATGAGAATGGCTATGACCATGTCCAACATGGTCTAGAATACCGTGTACTGCTTCAGGATAGAAATGTCCGTAAAGACTGATGCCACTATCCCAACCCATGTAAAGACCTCCAGCCAGCAACATGCTCGAGACGCCCAGCGAACCCAAACTCTCGACCTTGCCAAACCCCATTGGGAATTTGTCTGTAGGGGGTTTCAAACTCCATGTTACTGTCGCGAGCGTCAGGATGTCGGATGCAAGGTCGGTGATGCTGTGCCAAGCGTCGGCAGTCATGGCTTTAGAGTTGAAGGCGTATCCGCCAGCGAATTTGGCAATCGCCATGCCCAGGTTAGAGAGCAAGCCAATGCGGGTGATTCGAACGCCGGGGTCATCCTTGTTGGCTGAGGTTAGGTAGGCATTATCGTGGTGGTGGTGATGACCCAAGATGCCGTGGCTATGACCGTGTTCATGGTTGTGGCTGTGGTTGTGGCCATCTTTGTCGTCATGGCCGGAGCCAGTATGCGATCGTATCTGGGACATTGAAGCTGTAACGAGAGAAGGTGATGATCCAAGTTTGCTGCGAAAAGGGGCGAGATGTGGTAAAGGATTTGTCGGAGGGTGAGTGGCGATGGACGTAATATTTGATACGTGGTGAATTGAAAGCTTGGACGAGGCTGTGAGGAATGCACAACTAGATAGGGCGGCGACGATCGAGGCTGTTCGCAATGCGCTTAGACGTAGACGAGCGACGTGGGGAGTATGTGTCCGCAAAAGTATCATCTGGCCGCGACATCCATACCCATTTCCATTTCGCGAGACATTAGGGTGTCCATGTCCCCACGAAACAAAGCCACGACTGTGACTGTGCGCGGCTGTTGGCGACGTCACTCCCGCCGCGCCCGTAGGACGCCCGGCCTGCGGGAGACTCATATATCCGAAGGGCTGCTGGCAGGGGAAATACGGGAAAGTGGGAGAGAAGAATGGCCGCGTTTCCGGGCTAGCAGGCAATTGATTGCGTGTCTCTGTTTCGAGGCTGCGTTGCGCTGCGTTTTACTAAAAAGCAAGGTATAGAGAAAAGGTATGGTAGTAGAATGGTAGTGGTGTTGAGGATGTTGTTGTTGTTGATGCTGCTGCTACCTTGCCCGTTAACGGAGGTCAAGTTCGGATCGGTAACTTAGAGCGAGCGGAATTGCTCGGTCGGAGCGGTAGCAGTAGCAGTAGCAGTAGCGGTCTACCACGCAGCAAGCAATGGGGGGAAGAGTGAAAAGGGGACCAAGAAAAGATTATCAAGATTATCAGACAGAAATTCAAAAAAGAGCAGCTTCAGCTCCACCGCGAGACAAAATTTGGTGCGGCAATTGGTAGGAAAGAAACGACGCCATTGAGGATGGGGTGCGAGGTGAACCCACTATCTACGACACTCTCGTCTGATGAGCGATCGCGAGGTTCCGGTCTCCGGCCTTGACCGCTGCAGACCCTTTCACTTTTTAGTGAATCCCCATGGGCTTTTCAGGGGGCGGTTGAGTTCCATTCAGGGCATTTGCGGGCATGGATACAACTAAGGTTTAGTGGTACTTTGTGTATCTCCCAGTAATGGAAGAGTCTTGTTCTATCGATTACAAAGACTGACATGGCCTTACACAAGTTTATTCTCTAAAAGCTGACTTACCTTTACCATCTTCTTTGTCATGGATATCAGGTTCGGATTGTGGGGGATAAGGTAAGCACTGAAAGGTCCCCATTTCCATACGCATGCGCCACCAAACCTTGCTCGTACAAGGCTGAGAATTATCTGCGGCTAGTGAATATCGTCCCTGAAACCAATGACGCGCTCTTCCGTCCCTTAGAACAAACCCTGTCATTAAAATACCACCATAATTTGTAACTCAATTAAACATCTTTTGGTTGTCTATACGCGCCATCATTGTTTCTAATCTCGGACCCTGAATCTCAAAGCCTGCGTAATACCTGTCGTCACCCACCCATTTCCAATCCGTGCCTCATCTAGGCCTGTCTCTGCCCAGCCAATCCTCCGCCAGCAATTGGAAACAGCCTCGTCAGCCACTGCGAGTTCCGCTCGGGGCATTACTCCATTCAGTAATTCTTGGACGTCTCAGATCAAACCTGAGATCGCAGAGAGATATTTGCCCCAATGAGCAAACCTCTGCTCCGGATCCCTTACACGGACCTCCCCTTGCCTTCAATAACTGCACCGGCTTCAGCTTCAACGCTACCCGGTGCTATCGCAGCTCTTCATCGCTTCTTCGTTGCTCCATCTCCTAGACATCTGCCCTCTTCCGCTGTTGTTCTCACCGGAGCAGGTCTCTCAGTTGCGTCTGGCCTAGCAGATTATAGAGGTGTCAAGGGTACTTACAAGGTCAACAAAACATATCGCCCCATCTACTATCCTGAGTTTCTCAAGAGCCATGAATCCCGCAAGCGGTACTGGGCACGCAGTTTTCTAGGCTGGTCAAATCTTCAAAAGGCGAACCCAAACAGCGGTCACTATGCTATTAGAGATTTGGGAAATCTCGGTCTGATACGGAGTGTTATTACTCAAAATGTCGACTCATTCCATCCAAAGGCTCATCCTGATCTATCTACTCTAGAGTTACATGGATACCTGAGGTCCGTCGTCTGCACTACTTGTAGGAACGAGTATCCGCGTGACGAATTCCAGAAGGACCTTGCCAAACTCAATCCTCGATGGGCTGAATTATTGAAGAAAGCCCTTGAGTCAGGGGCTCTAGATACAGAAGATCCAGTTGAACGCAGGTTCAAAGGTCTCAAGGTGAACCCCGACGGCGATGTTGACCTTCCCGATGCCCCTTACACAACATTCAGATACCCATCTTGTCCCAAATGCTTATCCAACCCGCCCAAGAACTCAGACGGACACCGACATGTCGTCCAAATCGACCCGGATGGCGCATGGAAGCTTCCCAGTACCGCGGGCATTCTGAAGCCTGCTGTGGTCATGTTCGGAGAAAGCATTGCCGACAGTGTTAAGCACTCTGCTGAAGAAGCCATTGACAATGCCGGAAAGCTGCTTGTTGTCGGCACCTCCCTTGCCACATATTCGGCCTGGAGACTTGCCAAGCGAGCTCAGGACCGGGGCATGCCCATCGCTATCATCAGCATGGGCGGAATCAGAGGCGAGGACAAGTTCTTTGCGGACATGGACCCGAATCAGCAGGGTGAGCAGGGCGTGAGGGTTTCTTTGTCGACAGACGATCTTCTTCCAGCTCTTCTCTCTGCGCTGCGCAATGATGTAGCTCCGTCATCAGAAACACCAGCACAAGCTTCATTGCAAGCATCCATCGGCAACCATGGCATGTTCAAAGACATGCTTTCATGAATCCTGTATATCTGTAAATTGCTACCCAGCTTGAAGGATAGATCCGTTTATATCTAAAAGAAATTCTTAAAACTTCCGGATTTTGCCTTCGTCGGTACAGCTTCAGCGCTAGGTGCTGGCTCTGTCTTCTGGACATCGGCTACTGGGGCTTCAGTCTCGTGTCGCTCAGCCTTCTCTCGTTTTGACTTTCGCACCGCCTCGTCACGTTCAATGGCCTTGAGCACTACATAGATTCGTTAGTCGGCTGGCCACGCTTGGTCTTGATGATGTCGCTCTTACTCTCTTCCCAGTCAGCTTCCTTCTGAGGATCGCCTGTACCAAGTGCCTTTTCAACATCAACAGGTTCACCCTTTTGAATCTTCTCGACAACGTCCCGCAAGGAGACAATTCTGGCCTCTGACTGTCGCATGTACCGATCAAAAGAATTTCGTAGCGCAATCATCTGTATCGACATCGATCCGATAAAAAGAAAAATAGCAATGAAGAATGTGGCCGGATTCCATTCTCTCGACTTCTTCTTCAACTGTCGGTTTTCTTTTCGCAACGGCTTCGGTATCAGGGACCGCCAGAATGACTTATCGACAATCGTTGCAGGGGCAGTGCTGGAGTATCGAATACCAAACTTGGAGGCGCGCGACGCTGTCAATACAAGCGAAGCGGCTCGGATCTGACCGGGGCGAATTGAGAGCTGTCGAAGCGACATTTTCGATTGTCTTGAAGCTGTGATAGCGAGTGATGTCGTTAGCTTAAACCCGAAACTTCGAGATCTTCTGCCGAAAAGTTCGAAGCACGGACCATCCGACCCGGCATCCGAGAGTTGCCCGGACAACCACTGATGTTTGCCAATTCCGGAGCTAGCCAGGGTTATACACAGAATCAATCAATTCGGCTTAGAGAACTGCAGCCTTTCGTTCCCAAACTTGCATATTGTATCTCCATTCGGAGCTTTCGATTTGGACGACGGCATGGTTACGAACTTACGCACATAATTCTAAATGGCTTCACTACAATCAAAGGCCGACGCGGCCAAGACAGCTTTGGCGTCAACTGCGACATGCACGACTGCTACCGTCGTGACGCTCAAAGAGCTGCTGCTACCCGACGCCGAGACTACAACTACAACATCCCAATCGAATTCACGAACAGCTTCTAAGACGACGGCGAACTCAAAGACAAAAAAGACGACGACAAGCAAAGCCCAGACAGCAAAGTCCAGCGGCGAGCAGCTCTGTTCTAAAGACCGTGCTGCTCTCGCAACGCATGTTATTAACATTTGTATCAAGTCTTTGAACGAAGCCGCGAAGCCTCCAGCTCCCTCAACGCCCAGCAAGCGACAAGCATCTCAAGGCGACTTGAAGAAAGCTACAGGCCCTCGAACATTACGCAGGTCCCTATCCGCACCGTTATCGCCGTTGCAGCCCCGAACCCTGAATCGAGTCGCTACCTCACCAAATATCACAACGAAAACATCATCACAGCCAGCAGCACAGTCAACAGGATGTCTCGCGGCTGTCGAGTGCGCGCGCGTCGCTTTTGCTTGTCTTCGATCTATCATGGGTCCCGTTCAAGCTCAGCAGACCGACTTTCAACTTGAAAATGGCATGTCAGCATTCACTGGCAAGCTCCTTGCGCTTGGATTCCAAGACCAGGCACTTAAGGAGTTAAGGATTTTGAAGCGAAGGCTTGATGCTGCGGTTAATAAGACAACGAAACCGGTCTCAGCCGAGGGACAAACGGCCGCTCAGGTTATCGCTGAGTTGCTCGACTACGGCGACGACGTTCCCGATAACTTGCTTCCTGTTGTTACAGGCTCTCAAGTCCAGGTTTTGCGATGGATTTCGCATTCTAAAAAGCCAGCCCATATCGAAGCAGCATTGCCATTTCTCGAGGAATCCCATGCTTCCTCTCCTATTAAGCTGTTTGAGAAGATGGGAGCGCAGAACGACAAGGAGGCACAAAAGGCAGCTCGTCAACTCGCCTCATTGTCCCAGATACTTCTATCATTAGCACCCAGTGTCTCTAGCAAGGAGGATCAAGTCGCAACAGAATCGCGACTAAGCGCTTCCCCAAGCTCAGCTTTCAAACTACAAGTACTTTGTTTCAAGGTTCAGCTGAAGTGGTGGAAGATGGCCGGTCATCGTGGAAGCATTGACGATGACATTCTCTCGCCATTCACTCGCTGCGTGCGCGCATATACCCGACGACATCCCCCTGCAAACGGACCGACATATGAATCGATTTCTACCTCGTTTAACGAACTCATGGACCTCGTTGGGGCTCAAAAATCACAAGCCAAGACTTTGTCCGACTCTCCTCTGACTTTGTTATACCAGCTTCTGGGAGTTGCTGCCCAAACGGATCGCCAGTACGATGCAGCCTGTAATTGGTTTCAAACTCTCAAGGATATACTTGACCCTGAACAAGAATCGCCTATTCGCATCTTCTCCATATCCGCGCGTCTCCTCGCGGCCTTACTAAAACAGTCCAAATACGACTCCAAAACGAAACAGCTCGTGCAAGAAGTTACAGAGAGCCTAGAAGGGAGCTTGAGCGGCAACATTACCGACCTTAACGAGCTGTTGGAGAGCCTTTCACTTGCCCGGCGATCAGCAGTTGGCCTCCTTGTGAGTAACTCGAATGGAACAAAGGCCAAAAAGGATGCGGCCGACTCTATCATGGAGAATTTGAAGACATTCATTATGAGGTTTCCTCGCTTTGGCCGCCGCTGGCTGGGAGCTCCTCCTGGCAGAGACGCCTCGGCCAAGAGTCTCCTGCAGTTCGATCAGCGACGAGAAATTTTGATGCAGACGATCAATCAGATTATCGACGGCGCATTGGTGGTTCTCAATGGCGAGATTCAGTCCGACTCGATCACTTGGAAACATTTGGATGAAGTTCTATGGGATTGCAGCAAGTTGGTTGATGGTGTCCTTGACCCTACCATTTCGATATCGCGAACAGAACAACTTAGCAGCTACTTTGCCAAGATCTCGAGCCTGTACTTCGCCAGGTATAATCAACTACGAAAGGACCTCGGCAAATCCAAGCAAATAAACAAGGAGATCCTTCAGTGCTTGAGTCGATCCATCGAGATGATCCAAGACCGACCCATGGCTCAACAGGAGAAAGCCCAAATCTCGACAAAGCTAGAGCTGTTTGCGGATTTATGCAAGGCTGCGAACCGAAGTGACGATGCCATCCGGACCCTGCGATCAATCTGCACCAACATGATCGAAGAGGGTGCCCTGGTAAAAGTAACGGCAGCACTTGGTTCTCAACCCCCAAGTGTTGCTTGGGGCGCCGATGAGAAGGCAGAGATCTTGTCACGAACATTACGTTCAATTGCCAGGCTCGACCACTCATGGAACGACTGGGCGTTCTTCTTGCCAGAGGGTGAGCGAGCTGCTGTGCTCGAGCACTTGATGCAACTTGTAGGTGACACAGCCTCTAAGGGGGAACCGCTCAAACTACATGATGCGTCTGTTCAGGCTCTTTTGCGTATCTATACACTAGACCGTTTTCCGATCCGACGGCTACGTGTTCTACTTCAGTTGCTCTTCCAAGTTATTGGGGAGGAGAATGAGATGGGGCAAATCACAAGCTTGGCTGAAGAAGCCGTTCAACAGCTCGACAACAAAACTCACGGCGAAGACGGTTCTCTGATCAGATATATTCCACATCTCAGGGCATTCCACAAGTCAATGTCGGCTTTGGCTGTTACTGACGCTCCTCTGCCTGTATCTGCCTTGAGAGATGTCGTGGCTTCTTGGAAATCCATGACCGAGTCTTGTAAGTCAAGAAGTGATCTCTACGAACGAATCGATAATCCAGATGGCCTCGTTACACACCTACAATCTGCCAGCCAATTCGCCAGCCTTCGAGGCGAGAACAGCCTGCAACTCGAGATCCTGGAACTTTCAACGCCTCTCTCCAAGATCCTCGCTGAACCAACTTATAATAATGTAATTCTTAATCATACACTTCTCGCATCACAGCATCTCAACATTGGTCACTTTGCCGAAGCGAAGGAAACACTCGATGCGACCAAGAAACTCCTAGACCAAGCTGAGGGTGCCTCCCGGGGACTCGTCGCTGGATTTCATCTCACCCAAGCGGAGTATTATTCTGGCATCGGTAGCATTGATGAAGCGTGAGTGAGCAGTATCAAAAGGCTGAGCTATTCTAACTATCTCTTAGAAACACTTCGTTGGCGGCTGCCAAGGCGATCTACAATGGGTCTACATCTTCGTGGGCTTTGTCAAAGTCTCAAGTCAACATGTCTCTCGCTCTCAGCTCATTCCTCGACTCTGTTCTCGCACTTAAGCGCGGCCAAATCCAAGAGGCTCTCACTTGCATCAAATCGAGTGTTCGAATCCTCTCCCACGACTGGTCCAAGATCGAATCATCGGTATCCCGAGCTGCCAGCCCAGGTGTTATGAACGCCTCAACAACCAGCCTTGATAGCGTCAAAGCAGGCGCAAAGCTTGGCCAGGTGATCGGTCCTCGATTCTGGGCACTAGCTTTCCCTCTTTTGCGAGGTCTCTTGCATGTCTCTTCTGTGTATGCTCACCTCGGCATGTACCAAGAGACCATATACTATGCAGAGTCAGCTCAGAAGATTGCTGAAAGCACGGGATCGGCATTGTATCGGGCGCAGGTTCTAGCTTGGACAGGCTCTGTCTACCACCGAGCTGGTAAACTGACCAAGGCTCTCGATTTTGGTAATGAGGCTTTCGAAGAATTGCCACAGGATATCTCTGCTTCTCGAGTGCAAGTCGCATGCCAACTGGGCGGCTTATATCGTGACACTGGTGATGAGGACAAAGCTCGCGAGCTACTTCAGCTTGCGGAAGAGACGGCTCAGCGCCTCGGAGACCATGGTAAGGTACTGAGTATCCAGAACGAAGCCAAGAAAACCGCGCCAGTTGCAACCAAGGCGCGAGCCACAGCTACAACACGAACCACACGAACTGTTACGAGAACAACAAGAGCCAGAGCTGCTGCTGCTCCTGCACCTCGAACTCGAAAGCGAGAGGCCACTGTCAAAGCTCAACCTTCAACTACAGAGGTCTTGAAGTTGCCCAAGGATGCATACCAGGCTTCTCTGATGGCTTCCGTCATTTTATCCAGAGCTTTGGGCTTCATTAGCCAGAAGGATTGGACTTCGGCCCTGTCAACTTTGGAACACGCGAAAGAACTGCCAAAGCTCTTCGGTACCCTTTCTCAGGAGCAGGTGGTGACTGCGATCTCTCTCATCGGCCATAGTACGGAGCAGATGATTCATGATCCTGTCTTCTCGGTCATCCAAGACTCAACCATTTCATTCCCTGCGATCGCGGCCTCTGACAAGACCAGGCTCTCACTGAGCCAGACACCTCCTCGCAAGGGACGCGCCGCAGCAGCAGCCACCGAACGGAAAGGTTCCAAGGAGAACAGTGTTCCAGCATTCGCCGAGGCATTGAGGAAAGCTCAAGAGCTACTTCTCGAGGCTCATGCTTCAACTCTGTCAACTGCTAATAGCACCATGGTTCATCGAATCTCGGCTCTGCTCCAGAACACCGTTATCCTTCTCTCCGCTACCTCTACGACGCAATCCAAGGTGCTTGCTGGTTCGGGCTTTGCCACCTTTTCTGTAGACTTGGCTCGCAATGTTACCTGGAAACGCGAGCAAAGCACACTTCAAAACAAGGAAACCACCAAGTCAAACGAAACTGATTCTGCCCATGCTTCGAGACGCACTAGTCTTGGGCTCACAACAGAGATGGCCAAGTTCCAAAAGAACTACATCGAATTGGTGCCTCACAACTGGAGTGTGATTTCTGTCTCTCTTAGCGATAACCACCATGACCTGTGCATCACCAAGTTTCGGGCAGGCCACAGTCCTTTTATTCTTCGACTGCCTCTTGAACGTGCCAATTCCCGAGATGCAGACTCGGAAATTTTCAACTTTGAGCATGGAAAGGAGGAAATGATGGAGATCATTCGGCTTGCTAACGAGACAAGCCACTCTGCCAGCCGAGACTTTAGTGTCAAGGGTGCGAAGACTGCATGGTGGGCCGAACGAGAGGCTTTAGATGAACGATTGAGAGATCTCTTGAGCACTGTCGAAACAACGTGGTTGGGCGGCTTCAAGGGCATCTTCTCTCAACATGAACGTCGACCAGACCTCCTTGCACGTTTCCAGAAGAGTTTCCAGCAGATTCTCAACACCAGCTTACCTTCGCGAAACCAAACTCGTGGAAAGAAGACAACAAAGGCATCCAAGGTGTCTCTTGATCCTCGCGTTCTTGATCTTTTCATCGGTCTAGGTGATCCCAGCGATCCGGACAATGATTATGACGAGGCTCTCAATGATCTGCTCTACTTTGTTGTCGACATTCTTCAGTTCCATGGAGAACGCAACGCCTACGATGAAATCGATTTTGACGCGATGGTGGTCGAGACCTATGATGCACTACGCGGCTATTACAACGCAGCCAAGACAGGATCAGAACGGGCAGAGGATGCTCACACTATTCTAGTCTTGGACAAGGCTCTTCATGCTTTCCCTTGGGAGTCAATGCCTTGCATGGAAGGTCTTGCAGTTTCGCGTGTACCTTCGCTAGCTTGCTTGAGGCAACTTATTACAGAATCGCAGCCATTGGCCAGTGAGAACGACACACCTGAAGACGCACCTGAGGGTCACTACGTCTCCGCCGAGCGAGGTACTTACATTCTGAACCCGTCGACAGATCTCGTCAACACACAATCTACTTTCCACTCGACTATGAAGGGCCTCGGCAGCTGGAATGGCATCGTCGACCGTGCTCCCGACGAAGGCGAATTCGAGAAAGCCTTGTCAGACTCTGAAATTCTCCTCTACTTCGGTCACGGAAGTGGCGCACAGTATATCCGAGCCCGAACCATCCGTCGCCTGGAGAAGTGTAAACCAGCGACGTTCTTGATGGGCTGCAGCTCAGCATCGCTGACAGAGGCCGGAGAGTTTGAGAGCTACGGTCCCGTGTGGAACTACATGATGGCAGGATGCCCAGCCGTGGTGGGCACACTCTGGGACGTGACGGATAGGGACATCGATCGGTTCGCGGGCCGATCGTTTGAGGAATGGGGACTGTTCCCCAAGGGCACGTTCAAGGAGAATAAGCGAGCCAAGGGCAAGAGTCGGGCCTCGAGCGAGGACGAGACTGATGAATCGGAGGAAGATGGCCAGGTGACGCGCAACGTGTCACTGGCCGAGGCGGTTGCGCGATCCAGAGAGGCGTGCAAGTTCAAGTACTTGAACGCCGCGGCGGTGGTACTGTACGGAATCCCGGTGTACATCAGACACCAAGGTGACGAGTAAATAGGGGCGGAATGTTTAGGGTTACAAAGCATCTTGTTGATAGAGGCTGGGTAGCATAGCATAGCATAGGTGGCATGGCGAAGCATTGCTTGGCGTTTGGATATATGGGATCCTTGCTTGGTTTATGGACGAATTGTACTTTTTTTTATGAAGTTGGCTACCTATTATTGCCAAGAATTGGTCTGGTGTTTAAGGTTTCTGGCTTCACAAGGATATTAGGGGAGGGAGATAATAATTCCACCTCCCAATACGACTCCATGGTTGCCTAGAGATAAGTAGGTACTTCCTTGGTTGTATTCTCACAATCCTACTATTCAACGCAATACACCATACAAGCCGGACACAGGGTAGTCCTATGTGTCCCCTCTTGCTTTGACGATGATAACATAAATGCATTAAATCTAGTCACAATCGGGGGAAAACATCTGCGGTTCCTGCCGTGAAACAACAGGGCTGTTTCATCTCTGCAACCAACGATCGGACCATGGTCGAAACGGACCGAGGTTCAGACATATTACAAGTCTGACCGTGTAAGTGACCACTGTTCGTGATTGGTTCGTTAAGATCCTGGGTGTAATTCAGTATACTGCCAAGCTATGCTGTGCCATATGCCGTGATACCTTCCAGAAGAGTGAGAGACAGCTCTTTTGAGACTCGAGACAGGGTTTTTTTTTGTCTATTTCTATAGTTGGTATGTGTTAAACTGCCAAGTTCATCCTCGAGTCCTCGCCCAAAAATACGGGCTTAGGGTAGTTTGGCGCAACAAGACTCAGCACTCAGCCCGGCGCATTCTGATAGTTTTACCATAGGGGCGCATATTGACATAGCTCCTATTTGTTGGTCCTCTTTGGGCATATAGTTAGCTAACTCACTGCTGTCAAGTTAGATACCCATGATCGTGTTAATTTAAGCCAGCACCTTGTAGGGCTTAGGCGAATTCATGTACAAGGAATAGACGTGTTTGGGATAATGACCTAATTTCCTTGGTATTATCTCGTCGCGTTTATAAACCCCACGCGCCTTTATCCCACTCATCCCACATATTGTCTGAGTAAGTAAGGTCAGGTAAGGTATGAACTAGATTGGAGGTCATTGCTTCCTGGCACACAAAACACATTCCCTCCTGAATCACAGAGTCAGGGCATCACAAACACAAACACACAGAGTGCAGGTTGCCTCCCATTGTTGCGGGCGGATCCCGTTATTGTTACGCCCGTTGAAACGAGTAAAGAGAGAATGAATCGTGAAAACGAACAAGGAGAAGGGTCCTTGGCAGCACCGGGCCGACAAAACCGATGCTCGATTTTAGTGTGTTCGCAGATGGATACACATAGACCAAGCTCCCGTGTAACGCTGGGCTGGGTAGGTATGTCATTGTCATTGACGTTCAGGGGGTTAATCTGTATAGGACGATATGTTAGGTGCCTAAAATGAGACGTGATGGTTGTGAGGTTCTAGACCGGATCGTCAGTTGCTTTGGCCAATGTCACGATATCCATGCTCAACTGATTATTTGGCGATCATATGCCTCAGCGGCATCGTGACGAGAAACCACCAGCTTAGCCCAGCCCAGCCCAGCCCTAGGCGATCTTGGCAATGGATAGTTGTGAGGAACTTTTGGCTTGGCAAGGGATCCATACCTTGAAATGTCTGTGCAAAAGAACAGGTCAACGGTTTACTGTCTCAGCTTTTGTACCTTTCCTCTTTCTACATACTACAAACTCAAGGTGTACTATTTCAAGATACAGGGCAGGTAAGCTAGTTCATCTACGCCGCCTCACTTGTTGAGCTATGATCTGGTTTCATATTCCTATTCGTTGAAAATTCTCCTACCGTGCGCCGTAGCATCCAATGATAAAAATATGACAGTCCAAGATATGTCGATACCCTATCCCCTATTGCATAGGTATACGTAACATAATGAAACCTCGTCATTTGGTGTTAAAGTCTAACTCGTCCATCCCAAACGTCTCGGAAGTTGCCGTCTGGCTGGCATGGATGGTGGCCTCTGAAGGATGTATATCCTGGTCCAAAACAAGCTGTGAAAGCTCTTGGGATATTCCGCGGTCGACTCAATTGGTGATGGCAAAGGTAGCTAAGTTTGCAGATCATATGCATTGAAGCGCTTGATTCCATGGGTGATGCCAGATGAAGAACCCTTTTCCCCGATAGGTGTTTGTGTCCATGCACCTAGGGATCACCATGGTCCGAAAGGAAATAACCGTTGAGAATAACACAACGTTTTTTTGACGCAGGGGGAGAAAAGGTAAACTTTGGCAGCAGCCCCAAACATGAACATGATGTGATGCCACTGGACAATACGAGATGCCACGGTAGTCGCTGGTTTAGACCCTGGCGGCCCCCCGCCGGCATTTCACAAACTAGTTCAGGTTCTGCAGCTATCAAAGAGTCTAGTGCAAGATCTAGCTGAGGCGGTTTCTCGTTGGGCACTTGCACTTGCACTTGCACTTGCACTTGCGCCCTGCTTTTTTTCTTTTTCTCATGCTGCAGCCCTTGGCATTGGCAGATGGAACTTGTTACCTAGGTACCTACTGCTACTGCACTGCAAGTTCAACTTCCAGGGGTCCCCTGTTCCGCGTTAGCTTAGCTTAGGTTTTCCCTATCCTGCCGCGCCTTGTCTCAGTCAAGGGCCGCAAACCTTGACAAGAGTGACACCAAGCCAAAGGCGGGAGGACCTTGACAGTATGAGGAAGATCACGATGCTTGGCAGGCGCATACAAAGCATTAAGACAACGTGCTAAGCCGAACGAGCCGCAATAGGTACGCGTTCATATCAGACTAAATTAACAACAATGCCTCTCTCTTCAAGGAACTGGGATCAATTGATTCCAAAGATACCTTACCAGTCTACGCCGCAGGGTATTCATACCGCGTACATCATAATATAGAGTCATAGACTCGGTTCTTAGCCCTGTAGGGTTGGTACGTACTGTAAAATCCCATTTTGGTTTGATGTGCGATGTCGGGGACAGAGGGATCCCAGGCGGAAGTTCCTTCTTCGGCGATATGTACAGTACATTCCTAGTTCCTGCCCTCTGTTGCCGTTTGTGATGTGATGCGAAGCGAGGAAGGAAGGAGATGGGCATTCGTTTATCTTATTACAATAGGATCTCTCCGATAGGCGGCCAAACTTATTCTATACAACTACTCTACTCTCACGCACTATCACGACCATGTATATGCAAATACATCCACCGCCCGTTTTGGGCAGCAGCTCGGATCGTGCTAACGAACCCGTTTACACATGACATGACATGGACTGGACTGGAACTGGAACTGGACTCAAAACACAGACCATCACATCACGTCACCCCCTACAACTACAACTGTGCTAACGTTAGGGGACTTTCACACCCACCCGCCTCCACCGCGTTGTCTACGGCTCCACCACCTCCCTCCTGGTCTCTCACAGGCACAGGACAGGCATGGCAGGGCATTGCATGGAAGAGGAGGAGACGAGAGATGAAGAGGCCCTTTCAACACCAAGAACGCAGGTGTTTCTCTACCCCACAGTCGCACGCCGGGACCGTGCGCTACAACCTACCTAACCTATCGTGATCGCTGCTTTTGATTTCCTACCACCAGAGGTCCCCACCCTTCTGGGCCTTAAACCCCCAGCTTCCACGACTCAATCTCTTCCACCCCAAGAGCCAGTCAACTCTCCTTCGATCCTCCTTCTTGCACCTTTCCCCGACAACAACAACGGTTCAATTCGCAACTATCCGGACTGATGGTCAATTGCCCCCGCGATACCCCGACTAATGGCCTAAACCGACATCCATTGCATCACTTCAACTACAGCAACGGTCCCAAACTCTTTTCCGCCAACTCCTTCGCCCCAGCCGGGGCGCAGACTGTCCCCAGCTCCAGTGCGGGGAGCCACTGACTACATACGTACCCGTTGCTTCTCCATAAGCTCCCCGGACGACTTCGGGTCACCTTCAACGCTCTTGCGCTGCAATATTTTAAACCTCACAACGCCCGTACCTTCTAACTACTTATAAAGGGCTTGCGTTTCTTGCTGGGACTGCACTCCCAACTTCTAAACCCTTGCCAAATTCGGTCTTTTCGCTCCTTCATCGTCACTGCGCCGCTCCGGTAGATTTGATCCCCAGTACCGGATTCTCGGCCTCGGGAGGCCCGCGTCGCAGTTCTGTCTCTGGCAGAGCCATGTCCGGTCGTGCCGTTTCGAACCCTCAACATGCCCAGCAGTCCTTCGATTCCGGTTCACAACTCTATCGCGACGCCCCTGATTTGCACGCTGTGCCATCTCCCTCTCACGGCGCCTTGATGGACTCCTCACATTTCGACGACTTTGCGTTTGCATATCAAGGTCTTCCCGACCAATCTTCCCTCGTTTCTTTAGCAGATCACACCCACACATCACAATCTCCCACCGCGTTTCCACAGCACCAATCCATGTCTGGTATTCCACATAGCGGTCTGCCGTTTGGCACCTTGCCCGCGGGTAACCGGAGCCAGAGTATGGAAGGCTCCGATGCCCCTCCAGATCGGACCTCGCCCGCATCCAACGCCCTCGAAGACTCGGCCACCGATGAGTTTGGATTGGCTTCCCGTAACCGTGCAGATGGCACCGATCTTGGCGGTAAACCTAAGGAGGATAAAGCCGATGCCACACCTGCATGGAGTGAACTCAAGACCAAGGCGGGTAAGGAAAGAAAACGCCTCCCGCTTGCCTGTATTGCATGCCGCCGAAAAAAGATCCGTTGTTCGGGCGAGAAACCCGCCTGCAAGCACTGTCTACGCTCGCGTATCCCATGCGTCTACAAGGTCACGACTCGAAAGGCTGCACCACGGACAGATTACATGGCTATGCTTGACAAACGATTGAAGCGCATGGAAGAACGTATCATCAAAGTCATACCCAAGTCGGATCAGGAAGTGGCATCATCTGTGACTCGTGCCGTCGTCAAACCAGCCATACCAGGAACTGTAC
The DNA here is from genome assembly GCA_013266185.1 of Fusarium sarcochroum. NCBI lineage: Eukaryota > Fungi > Ascomycota > Sordariomycetes > Hypocreales > Nectriaceae > Fusarium > Fusarium sarcochroum. The sequence continues at coordinate 93,571 of JABEXW010000154.1, read as the reverse complement.
CTTCCACTAAACCTTCCAAAAAGCGTGGCGCTGAGGAAGCGTTTGGGCCCGACCTAGAGGCGTGGGCCAAGGCGCCTTCAAAGTCCAAGATTGAGGGTGATGATAGGCCCAGCACCCTGCAAGTCCAAGAGGCAGAGGAGAACAAATTGCAGCATGAAGGCACTGAAGCACTCCCCTCCAAGGAGATACAGGAACATCTCGCAGAGGTGTTTTTTGACAACATCTACGGCCAATCTTACCATCTTCTTCACAAACCAAGCTACATGCGAAAACTGAAGTGAGTTGTCTGAGTTAAAATCGATGACTCCTACTAACTGTTGACAGGAACGGAACACTACCTCCAGTACTCGTTCTCACAGTCTGCGCTGTCGCTGCTCGTTTCACTTCGAACCCGCAAGTGAGTTCTTCGGGGCCTGAGTTCGTACGCGGTGAAGAATGGGCATCACACGCGCGAGATATTTGTACCAGACGGTATGAATGGCCAAACCTCACCATCTTGACATGTCTCCTCATTCTAGGCCTGCACGAATTCGGAACCTGTCAGGGAGGCCGGAGCTGGGCTCTAGGTGGACAAGCTATTCGAATGGCTTTTGCTCTCCAGTTGCATAAAGACTTGGAATACGATCCCTCGGGCCGCAACGGTACGAGGAAGCAGCTTAGCTTCATCGATCGAGAGATTCGGCGACGTATAATGTGGGCCTGCTTTCTCATGGATCGTTTCAACTCCTCTGGGACAGATAGACCCATGTTTATCAGGGAAGATACGATTCAGGTTCCGTTGCCGGTGAAAGAGAAGTACTTTCAATTCGACATGCCTGCGCCTACCGAGATGCTTGACGGCCAAGTGCCTCACCCCGCATCGCCCAACGATGGCCAAATCGAAGACGCACGGGATAATATGGGAGTTGCAGCCTTCCTAATTCGAGCCATTGCCTTGTGGGGACGGATCATTACCTACCTCAGCCAAGGAGGAAAGGACCTAGACCCCAACCCAATGTGGGAAGATGAGTCTCAGTATGTGAAGCATCTCAATGATGTCGTGGGCCTCGAAGCTAGTCTGCCCTTGTCCCTCAAGTACTCTTCAGAGAATCTCGAAGTTCACAAGACAGAGAACACGGCAAGTCAGTTTCTTTTTATGCATATCTGCATACAACATAACATTCTGTTTGTGAGCCGAGCCGCCATGTCAGCACGAAAGCAGCAAGGTGTACATGACGAGTTCTTCTCTGAGGCAAGCAAGAGGACTTTCAACGCTGCAAATCGAATATCCGAACTTCTTCGCGAGGCCGAACAGTCGCGGTGCTTTGTTTCTGCCCCGTTCGCCGGGTATTGTGCCTTTTCATCGACAACGGTTCACATCCTGGGCATCATATCCCGCAATCCTTCCATGAAGCCAACAGCAGAGGCCAACCTAACCACCAATGTCAAGTATCTTCACAGAATGAAGAAGTATTGGGGTATGTTTCATTGGATGGTGGAGAACGTTCGTACTCAGTACCGAAACGCCTTGGACGGAATGAGAGCTGGCGCAAATGTTCAAGAACGCGCTACACAGTCATCTTTTCTTCAATATGGAGACTGGTTCAATCGATATCCCCACGGTCTTTCCGACGCTGAGTTCATGGATCCAGCCACTCATAAAAGAAAGGATTCAGGAGCAGACGGCGTCCTGGAAGCAAAGCCCGAGCTACAATCAGTGGAGGAATACTTCTCTACGCTTCCAACACCACAAAGCATTGAGAACAGGGATTCCACCCGTACAGCAGGGCCTAAACGGAAGCATAGTGCGAAGAAACAGACTGGTATTTCAGCACAACCTGGCCAGCATCTCGATTCGTTACAGGGCACAGACGTAGACTCGGTCTCTGGAGCAGGAACTCAACAGCAACGTAGGTTCTCTGGCGCTCTGGGATTGCAAACCCCTGGTGCAGCCGGGTTCAACCCTCTCGCGGTTTCAAACCCGCAGAACCCAGCTTTCACTGCCACCATGTCGCCTATGAGCCCGGCCAACATGACTACGTTCTCTCAGCACGCACATACTCCGACCTTCTTCCCCCCAGAGCTACTCACTATGAACTTTGGGCCGGGCTCAAACGGAAATATCGACCCCCTTGACCGTCAGCTTGTTTTCGGAGGATACTCAATGGACGTTGGTACCGGCTTGCCTGGTGGTCAGGACATGATGAGCGGTATTGATTGGGACACCGTAGCTTCAGGTGCTCAGTCAGATGGAGGCTTACAAGGCCGGCGGCCCAATGCCAAGGTGGGCATGAATGGGCAAACACCCGGTTTGGCTGATGGAGCTGGGGGTCTAGGTGGACCGGAAGCATCGTCAGCGTGGTTCATGCCGTTCAACATGGAGCCTCCTGACATGGGGCAAGATCCTGGCTTCAACATGGGCGGAATTGATCCATTTACGGGAGTATTTGGTGGAGGAAGTGGCCTGGCAACGCCGAATACAATGGGTGGGCTACAGCAACAGGGTCCCTAGGAGGGGCTATCGGAGTGGTTAGCCCGGGTAGCACCATATTCTCGGAGGTCTTCACGTCTACACAAGTTTACCGGCCAGAGATATTGACCTGTGATTCAATACAATGATCTTTGGGCTACGGCCTAAAGAAATAATTGGAAAATGGACATGTCTTGCGAGGGCCATGGGCGATAGAACGAGGCCGTTTTGATTCTTTCTTGTTCTTTTATTTACAACTTGGGAGAACTATACCAGAGTTCGGGTTGGATATTGGCGAAGGGGCATATTGAAGTTTGTAAGGCGAAGGTTATTGGGCATGCTATCTGATCATTGGGAAGGGAAATTGCGTTTTGCGGCACTCGAGATACCATCATACCCGTCATGTTTATGTTGAGAGAATTCCGACCTGACAGTTGTTTGTCAGGGACGATGAGATAATTCACGAAGACGCAAAGAGTCTCTTGAAACAATATTGAAGTAAATGCATCTTGCTTTTGTGATGTACCTAATCCTTCTACAAAGAAACCCTACCTAGATATACAACAACATGGAACGCCTGGTTTTCACTATGCTAGCGCAGTGGTATCTCGCTCAAAAAGTCCCCAAAGATATCCTATTCCTCTGCCACGGCGGCGGCAGAAGCACCCTTCTTACCCTTGGACCTCTTTCGCTTCTTCTTTCTCTCACCAACATCGCCAACCACGTTGCCATCCTCCTCATCGTCCTTCTTCTGCTTCCTCTTCTTGTCCTTGGGCTCAATGACAGCACCGCCTGCCTCGTCATCGGCAGAGATCAAACGCTCAAAGCCATACGTGGGGCCCTCGCGCTCAAACTCTCTGCCAAAGATGTCACGGCGCCACTGTCGCAGACGAGCCTTCTTGCCAAGGCGCTTCTTGTCCTTGCGCTTCTTCTCCTGGTCACGGAAGGTGGCGAGCTTCTTGAGACCGGCATAGTCGTTGAGGGCGGCGTCGGAGGGAGCGAGGAGAATGTCACGGGCCGTCATACCAAAGGACTGGGGAGAGGTCTCGCGGTAGCGGAAAGGCGCGTGGGAGGGCTGCTTGAGGAGTGCGTGGTCTGAGAGCTCGAGTTTGGCGTCGACGAGGGCCTCAAGCTTGGCGCGCTCCTGGCGAGCTTGCTTCTGAGACTCCTTGCGAGCTTTCTTGTGGTCGGTCTTTCGCTTCTTGGAGGGTCGCCCATCATCATCTTCGTCCTCCTGCTCAGCCTCTTCCTCGTCAGCACCGTCCTCGGCGTCGCTTAGGCTGATCTTGGGCTTCTCTTCATCGTCTTGAAAGTCTGGAATGATATCCTTGATGTCGATATCGTCGTCCCACTTTGGCTTCTTGGGGTGCTTTGACTTCTTCTCTCCATCCTCTCCCTCTCCCTCTCCCTCTCCATCCGATGCGATAGCGACATCTTCTTGAGCATAGTAGTCATCGCCAAATCGCTTCTGCATTTCCTGTTCCCACTTATCGTCCTCCCATGCGTCGTCCAGGAACTTAATCCAGTCCTCGTCGGTGAGATCCTTGCCTGCGCTGCCGGCTGTGCGCTTGATCTTGCGCAACCTCTCCTGGGCTTCGTCGAGCTTGAGCTTTCGTAGACGAGCCTTGTCCTCACGTCGCTCTCGCTTCTCGGCTTCTTTCCGCTCACGTTCGAGCTCACGCTGACGCTTACGGCCACTCTTCTCGTCGCGTCTGACCGACTTGGCTGCCGCAACATCTCGAGCATACGATCGAAGGAATTCATTGCTCCTCTCAGGATCCTCAAATCGCAAGTTGTACGCTTGCTCGAATTGGTCGGCTTGATCGTTGTCGTCTTCCCCGTCGTCTGACTCGAACGCCTTCCAGTTAGAACCATCCGGCGGGACCCAGGCGCGTGCGCTCATGAAATTTGACAAGAAGTTCTCTGGGTTCTTATCAGCATTGGCAACATCGACCTCGGTGACAGTCATGGCCGCTTTTCGGGAAGGATGTACGCCGTTCGAGTCGACCTTTGCCGGTGCCTTTCGCTTCATGAAACCACCATCTTCGTCGTCAGAGTCGTCACTTTCGGCGACGGCATGCATCTCGGCCACGATTGACTTCTTCAGAACATCTTGTTCTTGGTTGTAGGTCATGGGGGTATCCTCGTCCTCAACGTCGGCACCGGTGTCGCCTCGCAAATACTTTTCTCGGTGATAATCCTTCAGGTAGACTGGCTTTTCCTTCTTTTCCTTGTCGGCGGTAGTCGCGGTAGGGTCGTCGGGCTTGTAAAAGGTAACTTCCTTGTCGTATACCTTGGGATCCTTGTTTCGAATGGCTTGAAGGGTAGCAGAAATTTGGGCGTCTAGGTCCTCTGTAGCCAGGAAGCCATCCTCGTCTTCCTCCTCATCGGAGGAAGACTCGTCGTCGTCGCCATTGCCTTCCGGCTGTTTTCCCGTCTGCTTGAACTTCTCCTCTAGTCTTTGCCTCTCTTCTCGTTTCTTGTTATGCTCGAAACGACGAGCAAAGTCCTCGTTCACCTTGAAGCCCGTCGCAGCAACGGCAGCCCCTCCATCTTCTGATTCGAAGTCGCTATCGTCTAGAAGATTGCGCTTGGAGTTTTTGGGGTCCTCTGTGGCTTTCCCCATGATTGATATAACTGCCAAAGGCAAGCAATCAAGTAAAAAGAGTTGAGAAGAATTGGTCGTAGGTTGAAAGAGTGGATGTGAAGAAAAAGACAGTATCAAGTGAAAGCTTCACATGGACAAGACCAAGACCCAATTAGAGCTTCCTCACGTCTGCCTCCAACTTTTTTTTTCTGCCGACTTGGAAAATTTGGCGGGGAGCACGGAGGCCGGTAGAATATTGAACCGAACGCTGTCCAGCTGTTCCAGATTCAACCAATAGGAAATTCTTCTTTTTCTAGCACCTTGCAGGTGAGCGCTTCTAGGGACAACTCAGCTGCAGGTGGCTTCGTCATCAGCGACAACTGACCAACCACCGCCACTGAAAGCGTCGAAAAACCGCCTGGAACCCGTCTGCCTCTGCCACTGGCTTTCGCCGCTGCCGCTGCCGACTCGACCGACCTATCGTAACTAAATCTGCTCTGTTCTACTCTACCTACTTTACCGTACATTGACTTGGCTTGACTGACGTCGCTTCTTTACCTCCTCCTCCACTCCAGGCAACTTTCATCCAAAACTATTTGGTTTCCATTAAACCTTCTGCCTTAATTACTCTTGCATTTACGTTACGTGTCCGCTTTCGGCGACGATATTGCTACTTCGCTTCTCAACTCAATCATAAACAACTCCACCCGTCAAGCTTCATCTCATCTCCGAGCGATCCCGCGATCATGGCCGATTCTGCCAACGCCCCTAAGCCAAGCAGCAGCGTTAAGCTGGTACTTCTTGGTGAAGCTGCTGTCGGAAAGGTGCGATTAATACCATCATTTACTGCGATCCGACCATTCAGTATACTAATTGACCTGCGATAGTCGTCCCTAGTTTTGCGCTTCGTTAACAACGACTTCCAAGAAAACAAGGAGCCCACTATTGGTGGTATGTATCTTCTTCTTCTTCTTCTTCTNNTCTGGGATACCGCCGGCCAGGAGCGCTTCGCCTCGCTGGCTCCCATGTACTACCGAAACGCCCAGGCCGCCCTCGTCGTCTACGATCTCACCAAGCCTACGTCTCTTATCAAGGCCAAGCACTGGGTCGCTGAGCTGCAACGACAAGCGTCTCCCGGTATCGTTATCGCATTGGTAGGCAACAAGCTGGATCTTACAGGTGATGCTTCCGGTGCCGCCGATGGCGAGGATGGTGAGGAAGGAGATGACTCTGGTGACGCCCGCAAGGTTCCGACGGAAGAGGCTCAGGCATATGCAGAAGAGGAGGGGCTGCTGTTTTTCGAGACCAGTGCCAAGAGCGGACATAACGTCACCGAGGTTTTCACCGCCATCGCAAATGCGATACCCGAGACGTCGTTGAAGAGTGCGAGGGGACCTGGCGCATCAAACACCGCCAGCCGGGGAGGCGAGGAGCAAAGAGTGAATCTGGGCGGTCCCAAGGATGCCGGTTCTAAAGACGGCTGTGCTTGCTAGACGGAATTGACTGGTTGATTTGTTGGTGAGAGGATGAGGTAGGAGGTACAGACGACGAGTGTTTTCGTATTGTATGTACGGTATGCTGCCCTTTTTCCTGCGAGCCGGTTGCTTGGGACTGATGCCGAAGGGAGCATCTGGGAGTTGATTATGCGTTTTTCTTGGTACTACCTAGCAAAGTTTTGTTGTCGTGACTTAAATGAACAATGGGCGGTCAACGTCTATAACTCATAATCACAACTTTGCCTGATTAATTGAGGAAGTGAGTTTATAAGCAGAGAAGGCATTTGTTTCGCTCATAAGATGAAGGTCGCGGAAGCATTGAACCTGCTCGTGTATCTCTGCATAATTTACAAGAGAGCCAAGATCACCACGAAGACATAGATTATATGAAACATAATTATAGTATTATTATAACGCCCTTCGTATCCGGTCTTCAAGTAACGCCCTCTGTATAGTATCACGTGACCTTTACAGAACATACCTAGGTACCATGCTGTCTGGACGTGTACTTACGACCCACTCTTTTTTCCGCGATTTTGAACCTCATCACGCCCTGCCGGTTGCCGTTGGCCTTTGCGTCAGAAGCAAACAGGCTTGGCTTTTCTTTTTACCAATCAATTATTTCTTCTTTTTTTTACATCTCTTCCTTAGCTTGGTTACTGAACAAGTGACCAACTCTTCATCCTATTCGTGTTGCGCCTGTGACTGTGACTCTGTTGCACCAGCACCACCAAAAAAAGATCGGCCCTGCTGCATATCTGCCTGAGCATATCCTACTCCTCCTGCTCTTGCTCCTCTCTCCTCTTTTCCTCCTACGCCCAACCTTCCCATGACGCTTTCTCTGTTGTTTTAGGCTTTGTCCTTGGCTTTGGGGCTGCTTCTTGACGGATTATCGAGATTTCGCAATGGCGTCAACAATCACAGAAGCTCAGGCGGAGCTGATTCAGTATGTTACACGATCCTGGTAGAGTGCGCGCGCTGGCAGGCAAACTAACGGCTTCTTTTGCAGGTCTCTTGCTCCTGACGATATCCCCATCAAGCTTCGATGCGCGATCTGTAGTAAGCTCGCGGTCAACGCCTACCGTCTTCCTTGTTGCGAGCAGGCAATTTGCGAATCATGTACGCGATAGAATCTTAGAACTCCCCAACAAACATAGGTACTAACACTGTGCCAAGGCCAATCCAATTTACCCGCCTCGTGTCCCGTTTGCGAACACTCGCCTTTGTCCGCCGAGGACTGCAATCCCAATAAATCGCTACGAACCACAATCAGAGTCTTCTTGCGCACTGCGGAGAAGAAGCGCGAGGCGAGCCGCGCGAAAGAAGACAAAGATTCAGAGCCTGCGACGCCTGTCGAAGCGCCGAAACAGATACTTCCGACCACAGAGACCCCCGCGGTCGAAACACCTACAGAACAGACCCCAGGAGTGGACGCGCCATCAGGTCAAGCTGATAGCGCGGACAAGTTTGATGAGGCCGCTCCTGCTCCTGCTCAGCCCGCTGACCAGGTAATTACGAATGTTGATTTTATCAAGACATGCTGCTAACCAATAAATAGGAGGCAACCGCTCATGACGACACTCCTACCGCTGAAGGCCCTCACGAGGGTGAGGCAGGTGACGTAGAAATTGCACCTGTCGAAGGAGGGATGGAAGGAGCAGACATCGACAACCCTGACGAACAAGGTCTTACGAAGCAAGTCGGCGAAGATGAAGCCAACGGCGAAGGCGAAGGCGATGACCAGCAACAAGAAGGCGACGAAAACGACGATGATCAAGAGAAACCCGATTCCGAATCAACGAACGGCAATTTCCCCAACGGCAGCTTTTCCGGCTCTGGTGACTTCAACCAGATGCAGATGATGATGGCTATGCAGAATGGTATGGCACCGAACTCGTTCGGTAATTTCCCTATGATGGGTAAGTTGTGGAACACCATAATCACTAGATGAAGATACTAACATATCCCAGGCATGCCAGGCATGAGCATGGACCCGATGACGATGCAGAACATGTACATGAACGGTGGCTTTCAAGGCATGGGCATGAACGGCATGGGTGGCTTTGGAGGTGGATTTGGCCAAGGCTCCAATAATAACTGGAACGGTTCTCAGTCATGGAATTTCGACCAAAATAATTACAATCAAAATGGTCCTGGCATGGGAACTGGTGATTTTGGAGGCTTTAACTCAGGATTCCAGACAGGATACAATCAAGGTAATTATGGCCAATTCAATGACTATCGCCGCAACAATTTCGGACGTGGTCGAGGCCGCGGACGAGGTGGCTACTACGGGGGCTACGGCCGTGGAGGCTACCAGTTTGGAGCCAACGCCAACTACCAGGATCAAGGCCAGTTCTCCCAGTATGGACCTGGTGCTCAAGGCCAGAACGGCACCGATCAGGGCGATGGCCAGCAAGTGGATGAGAGCGGACAAGCTGTTCAGGGAGAGGGCGCTGAGGGAGCTGATGAGACCAAGGCCTCGAATGCCGGACAGGCTGATGGATCCAGTGAAGCCATAGGCAATGAAGCTACTGGCGATGCCTCTTCCATGACACCTAACATGGGACCAGCTGGAAACTTTGTTCAGGGCAATGTTCCTGGTGTCGTTCGTCCAGTTGTCGCTCCAGATGTTCCCCTGAATGCACCTACCGGCCCCAAAGCTATGAGACAGGGGCTTCCTAACACAAGTCTTCATCATCTTCGAGCACGGGGCTACCAGGTGGGAAGTGAAGTTGCTCCAGCCAAACCGACTCCTCCAGCACAAGACAGCCCAGCCGAGCGAGGCCGATCCAGGAGTAATTCTCCAGCTCCGAGTCGTGCCGACACTCGTGAAAAGGACAAGGATCGCGAATCTCATCGTGAACATAGCAAAGAGCGGCCTCGCGACCATGATAAGCGGGACAAAGACCATGATGACCGCGATCAAGACCATACGGGATCGGGATCCCGAACCGTCAGCAGGAGTCGTAGTCGGAGTAGGGGGCATAGAAGCTCTCGTCGACGTAGACGTCACCGCTCAGAGTCCGTCGAAGACGATGGTTATGATGACGATTCGCGACGCAAGAAGCATAGGAGCCGGCGTCACTACTACGATGATGAAGAGTCTTCACGTCCCAAGGACAAGGATGACAGACATACTGATCGAAACCGCTCCGCGTCACCAGCCGAGTCCAAACGTTCCAGCCACCGCAGTCGTCGAGATAGAGACTCAGACAAGCGGAGGGACCGGGAGAAGGACAAAGATGATCATCGTGGCGATGATCGCAAGAAGTCCAGCCACCGTTCCTCGCATCGTGACAAAGATTACGAACGTGAGCGACGTCGGGACAAGGACAGAGATCGCAGTGACAAAGACCGCAAGGATCGTAAAGATCGACATCGGGATAGGGACCGACACGACCGAGATCGAGACCGAGACCGGGAGAGGGATAGAGACCGCGACCGAGATCGTGACCGAGACCGCGACTCGAGATACAGCAGCAGGCGTCAATCGACCGATGCCGGAGCTACACCCAAAGACAGAGACTCTAAGCCGCCTTCTGGTCCTCGCGGCCATGACACCAAGGCCAACTCGTCTAGTCGAGCTGACAGCTCCAGCAAGGATCCGCACACGCTTGAGCGCGAGGCACGCGATCGTGAACGCCTCCTAAAGGAAGCACAGCGCATCGCAGGTATGACCGGCTGGAAGCGCAATCGCGGTGATGACGGTGACGATGCAGGCTCACGTAAGGGTCGTCGAACCGCCTCTTCAACGTCAGCTTCTGCATCTCGTCGAAGTGAGGCTGTCAGCGGCGGCAACGAGGAGGAAAGAATGCGAAGGCTGGAGGCAGAGAGAGAGGGTGATCGTTGGGGTTAGAAGCCCAAACGTCCCCTAAAGAAGGCCGTCGGCGCATCAAGGAGACGATAAAAACGCCTCTTATTCTTATGCTTTTTCTTCTTCTTTATTTCTTACTTAGTGGTATGGGAGTAAGTTCATTCACTATCAGGTGTTGGTGGTTAATGCATACGGTATCATGTACGAGTAACTAAAAAGGAGGGGAAGGGGGTTGCATTAAAATCACATACACACAAACTCATTGGGATGCCAGCTTGGGTGCTGCTGGCCAACAGAAAGCGGGTTATGGAATAAAAGAAAAAAAGATTCTGCATGTTTACAGGGATGGCAAGGACATGCTTTTGTTATTTTGCAGGCATCATGAGTAGGACTTTTTAATTGAGTCTTGAATTGAAAGACTATTTTCAAGAGATTCTCGTGTCTAGGTTCGATTGACCTCGATATTACAGGAGTAGCCCTACACAAATACAAGGAGGCAAGGCAAGGGCCTTCAGTTCTTGTCACGGCTGTCACTTAAAATCTTGGAGAATTCGCGGTCATTCACCATGACTAGGCATTACCACTAACATGCCTTGAAGCAACTCGTCATCTTCCTCCTCTTTCTTTTGACAACCCTCTAACCCCTGACGAAGCTCCTCTCTTGTCATTCTCCTCTGCATGTGTGATTCATCAGTTATCATATAAACTCGCATCAGTAATTCGGCAATTCAGCCATGTCTATCGTCCGCAACGCCATCTCGTATGCCCCTGGATTATCCCAATGCTACTCCTAGCTCTTTTTTTTCTTTCTCGTGTTGAAACCAATTACTGCGAGTCCTGTCCGGTGTGTCGAACTTGTCTAGTATATACCCTGCGTACGATATTGGAAAGTGTCATAGCTGAGAATAAGGTCAGTACATCAAGGAAGAGAGGTCTGTAGAGAAGAGACTTACAGTCGAGTGTAGTAGCTACCGAACGATTTGGCGACGAGATCATCGACAAAGTGCTCCGCTTCCTCGGCGCTCAGATGGAGCTGGAACCTTTGTCGAAGGGTGTTTGTGACCTGGGCAATACCGACTGCGAAGCAAGGCATGCTAGAGTCATGACCCATCATTGTTACCAAATCGATGATATTGTCTGCCGACCGGCGCAGAGCTAAACAGAACATTAGCAAGATACCCCGCGTATAACAGCCATCAATTCGACTAACCTTGAAAAGCTTGCTTGCAAAGCCTCTTGTAATCCTCAAAATCGGACGAGGTAGGTCCACCCAAAACGTCAACATACTCATGAGTGAGCTTGAAGGGAGCTGCCTCAAATCCAACTGAACCAGGGGAATTGGAAAGCATGAAGCCAAAGTCGATATGAATGATGTGGCCCTCACTATCCACTAGGACGTTACCATTATGTCTGTCCTTGAGTTGTAGTACGTAAGAGATGATGCTGTATGCTGCCAGGGACTTCTTGAACGCATCTACTCCAGCCTGGAACGCCTTGCTGTCGGGTTTGCCAAAGGCTTTAAGGAAATGATCCCTCAGTGTCGCAATGCGGTTGCGGGGGTTGTTGCCAGACTCGACAGAAGCCAATGTGAGACTTCGCTTCAGTGAATGAAGAGACACGCCGCTCGTGATGGTTTCTATGAGACCAGAAGACTCTCCTGTCACTAGAATTCGCATACGCTTAACCCAAACGTCGGTACCGGCATCAACCCAGATCTTATGGCAGACATCGATGAGCTGGCAAGCAAACGCCTCTTGTCGAAGGTCCGCTCCCGTCTTGACAATGACACTCACGAGATCCCAATTCTTCATCCAGCCGTAGGGTGATGATTTGCGAATTCGTTCCTTCTTGGCCTCCCAAGCCTCACCAAAGACGGCCGCACTAGGGTCATCGCGATCACCACGGCGTTGCACACCACCAGTCTTGATGTCGTTCTCCATTCGCTCACGGCCTGCACTAGCGTTGAGGTTCGAATCGATCTGAGCATCTTCCTCCAGGTCAGGATTGTTTACTGGAATTGGGGTCGTGTTGGCTCTGGCGATGATGGTGTCGAAAGTCGGGCCCTGTTCATCCACATCGAAGCTCTGCTCCTCAAGACTTTGCATGCTGGCGATGATCTTAGCTCTGATGGCGGCAACTTCCTGCTTCGGGCGCTTTCCACTAGTGGCTTCCAGCTGTGCAAGCATCTGAGAAGCAGTTCGCATATGCGTGGCCAGCGCGCCGAAGTCAGGCTGGTCAGCTGGCGCAGCCCGCTGTATGGGCATGGTCATCCTTCGCGAAACAGGTCCTGGGCTGTTGGATCGTGAGGTCCCTGTACCCGATGATCGTGGCGTCGTCAGATCCAGGGTTGAGGCGGAGGTCATGGCTCCGCTCGGTAGACGCTGGAGATTGTGGTTCTGTGCTGGTTTCGAAGAAACTCTGACTGGTGACTCGTCGATGCCTTTGAGCAGTGGCGAGCTTCCCAGGTCACCGGAAGCGGGCTCAAAAACACTATCCAAAACGGGTTCTGGAGCCTTTACTGTCGGCGACAGACGAGGTGAGTCTGACAAATCGAATATACGCTTCGCTCGAGTGCTGCCTCCGAGTAAGCTGTTCAGGAGACGCTGGTTTTCAGGCGCATCAGGATCGAAAGAAAAGTCGTCCCTCAGTACTTCCACCATGATCAGATAAGGAACCTTTTCCGCACTATTAAGCACCGTCGCCTCAGCAGGGTTCACCCGTACGATACGATGATGCCGGCTCTGTCCAGGAGATCCATTTACCAGAGTTGGAGGACAGATAACTGGAATATCAACCTCGGCCGGCAGGTCCTGTGATATCAATGCGAGCTCTGCTCGAAGGGCACTCATTCGAGCGGGTTTAGGAACCAATACCAATCGGTTTGAGATACCCTCCAGGGCCGTTAAGAATTGTGTTTGTGACCTGAAATAATGCTGTCTCAATGATCTCGTCTTCTGCACCGGTGACAGATCGTTAACAGCAAGAATTGCCTTGGCGTGGTGCGAATGCCTTCTGGTGGCATTATCGGTTGGTCGCTGCGCGTTCCCTGCCGAGATCGGAGTTGTCGGTCTTGTTGGGGGTTGGGCGGATGGCAATGGAAGAGACGACGAACTGAGCTTGGCTTCCAATGATCTCAATTCGAGAGCGGATGGTCGAGTCGTACCGACTGGCGTCTTGGACCTTTGGGGCGGAATGATCACCGGGGGTGGAAGAGGACTGCTGCGAGCGGGCTTGGGTGAGGAGTCTCTCGAGCCTTTGGGGTCTGGCGCACTAAAAGTACGTCCACCATCTCGAGCGCGCCGCGATCGTGAGTTCGTCGATGTGACCGTACGTGCCCTCAAGGGCTTGGGATTCTCTTTAGGCTCCTGCGTTTGATCGGTTATAGGTTGAGGCTTGCGCGCCTGGGCAACGGCGAGAGGACCAGCCCATTGCGGGAACATGGGCAGCGCAACGCTAGCAAGCACGAAGCTAGAAAGAACCGTGACGGGAAGGACGTTTTCCTTGATCTTCTCGTGACGAGCGGTATCGGCGAGTCCAAACACAATGTGTTGGACCTTGTTGTAAACGCGGCGACATGTCTGAAACGAATCGGATGACGGATTCGACGAAAGATCGTGAAGATATGTTTGAAATAGCCAGAACGTCTGCACAGACAAATGTCAGCTTTGTCAGTGCAACCCCAATTCATCCACGTTGTCCCTCATGACGCGGTGACTCGCGCATTCCATCCTCGAGGTTGAGCATCATCATCACACGTACCAACAGCGCAGCTGTAACGGATTCCTCGCACAAGTCCAACAAAAACTCCTCCAATGCCATTGATTCATTATGTACGCTGATTATGAGGTGACATAACTGCGGTAGAAAGAACTCGATGTCCTCGTAGGGGAACTGGCGCAGCTTCTGGCAGAGCACATAGTGAATCCCCACGTGGTCGGCGTAGCGGCTGTTGCGACAGGTGGCATTAGCGATTGGCGAAGTCGGAGACGGCGGAAGAGGCTATATCGAAGGCGGTGCTTTAAATAGCAGCAGACATGATAATCATGTAAAGCAGCCAGTATCGATGCTTTCTGTATACCGTGCAGGGGTTTGTAGGGGACTCACGAAAGGTATGAGACGGGGAGAAAGGGGTTGGAGTTGAAGACGTCGGATTCGAGGAATCTCTGAAGCAAGTCCCACGACATTGGGTTACGCGGGGGAGCGAGCGCCTGTAAGGGACAGCTGGCGGTTCGTCATCTAGGGTTAAAAGAATGAAGAAAAAAGAATACGTAATATCGTATCAAGAGAGCGAGGAGTGGACGCAGCTGCGAGTGATGAATCAAGAGGCCATTCGCAAAAGTGACGACTGGGTTAAAGTTGGTTGATGTTGACGAAGCCCGTCGAGCCAAAAGGTTTGAGGTGGTCTTCAGCGGATTTACAGGAGTCGTAGCGGATAGAAGCGTCTTATTAGTGGATGTTAAAGGCTCAGGGCGGACAGCTCAGGCGGGTTGGTCGGTGTAACAGCTGGCCCCCCTTGGCTTTAGGTAATGGAAGCTAAAGGAGCTCAACTCAGAGAAATAAGAGAAAACGTCCCGATGGTCCAATAGGAAAGCTTGTTGCCCCCCTGAGTGAGCCCCAGACATTGGACTAAAATCTTGAGGTGACTTCGAGGCGGGCATGGACCCTTTTGGCGACTCGGAGAGCCAGAGGTGGAAAGGAACCGTACCCATATTTCCCATGGAGATTGTCTCATTAACCCTTATTCCCATGACGCCTTATGATATTACAGGTGAAGCATCGTGTGATATATTCTCACATGGTCCTTTGGTCTCCACTGGTCCTGTACTCGAGCTCACCTCATTCTCCTTCTCATTCATTTTCACTCAAAAATGCTGACGTCAGTTACACCTACGTCAGCGGTCAAGCTTTACATGTTGCTTCAGGGTAGTCAAATGAGAATAGATCACACAGTAATAAATTTACCTAGATATAGAGATTATCAATCCGACTGCAGTATGCCTAGATGTAACAATAGGATACCTTCTACAGTTTTAATCTTCTTCATTTCCCCTCATACCTTAAGTCTGGGTTCCAATAGAGTCATTCTGTAGGTCGATCATATAGTAGTGAACGCTCAAAGCCATTCCTACCACATATACCGACTTACAACATACCTAGCCGTACATTGCACCGACCACGTAGATCAAGAACATACATCCAAACGACCTCACTGTGAACAAAATACGAACAACAAAACAGAAAGTGAAAGAAACAGGGGACGGGGTGAGTAGTCGTTCCCCTATTTAAATTCATGAAGTATTTATGTACATATGTACTCGAAGTCGAGACGATGCTACGGAGCACCAGCAAACAATCATACCCATACCCCGTCAGCGCGACGATGCGCACGAACGCTACAAACAATATGCCAAAAAGCCACGAGACGAACTGTCTCCCATAGCGCCAAACACCGGCTCGATGCGAGTCCTCCTGAACGCCGGCCACTTGATCGTTATCCCTCATGACGCATTCCAAAATCCAACAAGACTCCACGCTGACACCTCCACGTAGAACCAGCAACTACGCGTGTTATGTTGCCTTCTTCTTTCTGCCACCGCGTGTCCTCTTTTTAGGCTCTTCGATCTCCTCGTCGCTCGAACTCTCCTGCTTGGCTTTGGACCTGCTCCCCTCCTTCTCGTTCTCGACGCGACTGACTATGTCGCGTAGAAAATCCCACTGTTCGTCGGTCTCGACCACCTGCTTAAGCATTGGTGCAGTGACTCTTTTGGTACCCTTCTCCCTTGCTACGTCGGCACTCTTTGTCACAAGTTGGATCATAAAAAGTTCGAGGGCCTTGCCCACGGCAATGGGGGTCTGTTGCGCAACCTTGCCAACCTCCTCATCAGCTTGCATAATGCGCTTAATTCTGGCAGTTGGAAATTTGGTTCGGACGGGAGATGGGTCGATAGCGGGCGCCGGAGGCGGCGCAGCCTTGCGCGGAGGCATACTCGTGTCAAAAGGCGTAGCGCCAAACGTGGGAGTGTGTTCTGGGGCACCGGTTCCTGTCAACGGTGCGTAGGATGGGTCGTATGCAGTCGCGTTGGTGTGCTGAGGTTGTTCTGGATAAGCTCGACCGTACGGAACGGGTTGCGTTTGGGGTTGATGATGCTGATTTGGCGTCGCAGAGGCGAAAGTTTCCTCGTAGCCGTTACTTGAAAGTATTCGTTGATCTGGTGTAGAATGGACGTAATGATCTTGGATAGAAGAGTGCCGCGACGGGTAAGGCTGATATTCCGGCCTTGCAGATCTCGGTTGCGCAGAGTGTTGCTGGTAACCGACCTGTTGATGGTATGCGGAATCGGATGTACCGTGGTTGGTGTTGTCAAAGTGAAAAGAAGGTGGGACGTAGGAAGAAAAAGAAGCAGATCTGCCGTAGGTTGGGGACTCTACTTTATATTCGTATCCCGGGCTAAAGTGACTGTCGGGCTGTGGATGATGGAGTTCTTCCTGAGTGGGGCCACCTGAATAAAAAGAAGAGAGGTCCGGAGACTTTGGGGCATAGTTGTCGTCGGCCGACATAATAAATAATTTTTTTGTCTGGGGCTTTGTCGCGTAAGATGGTGATTAAAATATTAAGGTGGGGCATGCGCGCCGAAGCGGCCGGGGTGAGAGTTATTAAAGTCCAGTAGTGAGCGAATGGATCCTCCTTGCAAACACGAACCGGTTGTCTTTGATAGTGGTGGATTGATGCTCGGCGGCACGGACGAAAGAACAGCGGGGTGATGCGGGAATAGCCTGAAGGACGGTCGTGTGCGTCACGGAATAGCTGAAAGCGCGGTATGTATGTATGTAAGTGATTTGCTGTGCTTGGTATGTGCCTTTGACTGAACGTTGGAGACGACCGGGAAGTTAATGCGTTCAATCTAACTCAAACACAAAGAAAGGATAACAAAGTCGCGGCTACCTTAATCGAAGACAAGTACTCCGTAGTGAACAGTCAATGACTTGTCTCATGTGTCGAGCTGAGTCTTTGTACAGGCTATTGTGCTGATTTGGTAGATTAGCCCAATACGTGAACATTCAAGTATAGAAATGTCTGCTATGGCAATCAAGGAACAAAGCGACAACTGAAAGAAACCTTGTGCTATTATACCAAGCAACTCAAATTGACAAGATGGATCTGCCAA
The DNA here is from genome assembly GCA_013266185.1 of Fusarium sarcochroum. Lineage (NCBI taxonomy): Eukaryota > Fungi > Ascomycota > Sordariomycetes > Hypocreales > Nectriaceae > Fusarium > Fusarium sarcochroum. The sequence goes on along the minus strand of JABEXW010000154.1, from coordinate 76,056 downwards.
CAAGGCATCTGCAGCTGATCGGGTGCTAATAAGAGCCGTGCGCAAAGGGGCAGGGGGAATAAGGAGTTTAGCTCACGAATCAGCAAGCTCGAGCTCCCGTCCCGTGCTGGGGGTGGGAATGACGATGCGATTTGATTGACGTGATGGTGGAGCACGACGTACGCAACATGCCCGGTCGGCATAAGACCATACAGAGGTATCGAAGTGTATGCACCAGTAAAGTAAAAACAGTGACTTCTATAAGACGGAAGTAAAAAGAACCAAACCACTTACTACTATGCTTTGAACAATCGAAAGGCGGTTGGTTGGCTGCAGTGAGAAGGACTGGTTACCGGCTGTGTAAGACGACCCCTTGTCAATGAGATGGCGGCGATTCGACTCTGGCCATCCAAACCCGCCGCCGATGGCGGTTGTACACGGGTAAGGTGAAGTTTGGAATATGACAAAGCGCGTGTAAGCCGAGCAGGCAGACAATATTGAGCCTCAACTGAGTTGGTGATTGAGTTGCGAGAGCTCAAGCTTAATAAGTTGAGTGAACTAGATTGGTTGGTGGCCCAGAATAGAGTGAGATGTTCACTACTAGCTCTGGTAGATGAATGTCTCGACGGTGAATTGAATTTAGATCTTGGTCAACTAAATCACAAAGTATTTGGTTGATTGCGTTGGTGAATTTGTGCAAGGATTCATGCGAGGATGCGTATAAGTGAGAGGTATAGGTAGCTCAGAAGTGGAGACAACAAAGTAAGGTAAAGTAACGAGGTGCTAAGCTTTCGGTGAGGCTGCGGTCATGAATCGCTCCAGCTCTCACAAGGCGTCAGCGTCAGCAGTCGGCACTCGCATTCGACAAAGCGGCGGTAAGTGGCGGGGAAAACGAGGGAATGCCGGCCGTTTATATGCACGACGCGGGGGCTCCTTCTCCGGGAGGCGCACCCTCCCTCACACTTGTGACTTGACGCCCAAACCAAATCAGAGACGGCGTCGTCTCAAGCTGATCCCCAGGCTCCAGGAACCGTCCAAGGGGAACCTTCCTTCCAAGGTGCCTACCCAGGTAGGCACCCAGTCACAGTAGCCAGAGCACTTTAGGGGACCCGGAGGGCAGGAACGAGCTGGGGCATGCATGGTACATGGTACGTGCTCACCACGTGTGCCCCACACCGTGGTTGAGCTTCATTTACACTTTACGTGTTCCGACTATCAACGATACTAGCTTTTAGACGCGCTCTGCGCATCCTATATTCACGGTCCCTAGTATTCAAGTTTTCCGATACAACGTCACACTTTATATCATTAACTCGCTCTCTCGACTAAGTTTTCCAACAAGGACTTGCCTTCAGCCTCAGACATAAACATGGGTTGAAAACTGCCTGGTATCAGCCGCACAATGTGCCTGCGCGCTGGTGGAGTAGTCCGCATATCCCATTCCTCGTTCGCCAGCGACTACCCGTTGAAGCATGCAGCGCTGATTCAGATGTCAAATGGCGCGCGTTTACGGAGTAACTGGCATGACTTGGATGCCTTATTGCAGCCCTAGGCGGCTGCTTCAGGCTCCCATAACTGCATCTATCCGGATCAAAAATACCATGCAGTTGTGGCCCTGCTACCTACTTGAGTCGACTGACTTTGCAGCTCGTCGACACGTCGCCTCTTGAACCTACTGCAGGCTGAGATATTGGTGTCTTTATCAGGTAAAGTTCACTGTTTTCTTTCTACATCACCTGCTCTTTACCCCTGCAACCACATGATGATACAAGTTGAGCTTTTATCCCTGAGCGGGTCTGGTGAGGACGAAGCCGAGTTCTATGCTATGGTTCCTGATTCACCAACTTCAGGCCCTGTCTATGAAAATTTACTTGATCTAATCTGATTATTATACTTTATCCCCATTCAACGTGCCCCATTCAAGCATTCGTCTTCTAATCTCCTTGACAGCAGTTCGAAGTCCTTGCAATCGCTTCTCCTCTGTGCTTGACAGAAATAAAGACGCTACAGGCCAAGCGTGGATTCCTCCGTCAAACTTCTGTCCTTCGACCTGGATACCAATCTTGGTTTGCCGTTTAAGAAAGTCTTCAACATCTGGTGCAAAAACCTCTTCCTCTCCGAATATGATGAAGTATCCTCGTTCTGGGCTGGCTGCTTTCCAAAGGTTTTCGTCGATGCAGTTTCCAGGAGAAGCTGGCTGTTGTTGAATCATGTGCTCACCCGCGTACTCATGTGCGTACTTCCACAAGGTGCGTTTGTCCAAGAAATCGCTTTTCGAGCTGTAGTGTAAGTTCGACATGAGCGTTATCCATGGCGAAATAAGTGTAGCCATTCGTGGCAAAGGCAGTTGTGGTGGACCGGGAACCGCAAGACCACCGTGTACATCGACCTTGACACCCTTTTTATCCTGGTTACCAGCCTGTGCGCCCAGTTCGAGCAGCAAGCTAAGAATCAGCGAGCCACCAGCCGAGTCCCCAGAAACGCAGACCTTGGAGGCGTCTTTGACAACTTCAAGAACGTGCTTGTAACCCTCCAGCGCTTCTAGAACCTGTCTCGGGTAGACCTGGTCAGGCACCAGCGTGTACTCAAGCGCGAATATGGCAGGATTCTTGAATCCGGCTTCGAGAAGAAGGTGATGCCAGGCCATGAGGAACTCAAGGTAAAAGTAACTCGAGCCCATTAAGAATCCACCACCTTGTACATGTCAGCAGCCAGCAGAAATGATTTACATGTCGTAGCGTACCGTGTGCATAATAAAGGACAAAATCTGGAGGATGCTCTGGTTGATGCATGATCCAAGTACCCTGGGTTTGGACATCTCCCTTTGTCTCTGTTAGCCAAGCTCTCCAGACAACTTTGACAGGATTCCCACCCTTCCTATGGTATATTCCCGATAGTGAACTGGGGATCTAATGTAGCCATGCCGAAGCATGCGCCATCGGGTAAAAGGCAGGGCAACATATTTACCAAAGAATACTCTCCCAACCTGGGCGGGTATGTTGGCAAAGGCATACCGCACGCAGCGTATCACGACATCCTCAAACACTGTCGCAGTCTGCGTGAATGGAAGCTGGCGACTGGCGTGAGTGAGATAACGATCAGTGATGAAGTCATACGGAAGTTGGAGCACTATGTGGTGTGAGTTGATGAGTCGATATTATGTGAGGGACAACCAACATAGAAATGGCAGAGCCTTAATGGCCGTGAAGAGGGTTAGAAAGAACCCTGCGTGCCATATGAGCTGTGGTGTAAGAAATATGAGAAAGACACCGCAGTCAATGAGGCTTATAGGGCCGAGAATCATGATGAGGGAACTCTTGTTAAAAGAAGCGGTTCATGAGAAGTAAGAGTGAATAACAGATATCTTTTTGCGAGTATATTTTAGAATGAGTGTCTTGATAACAGCAGCGAACGAGAAGTTATCGACGACAAAAGAAAGAGACTACGGGCTCAATTGGCCCAGATTCAACAAGATCTTAGGGGTCCCTGACGCGTTGAAGAAGATGTGAGATGGATGATGGAGGGGCTGGTGTGGGCGCAACCGCTTGGACACTGGGCACATGTCTAACTTTAAGGGTTGATAAGAAACCGCCTTCTTTGCATGTGACGGCCTTAATTTGAGGTTGAATCTCGAAACGGCTCCCTTGATTTACAGAGACAGAGACATACATAGACGAGAATAGTAACAAAGATTGATGTTCACTTCCTCATTTGAAAGACAATGGCTCGCTGTCGCGCCGCAGCTGACATAAGCTGGTTGGGGACAAGCTCTCACCGCATGAGTAGCCGGATGATGGCTGTGCGAACCCGTGAGTTCAAGAAGACTTCCTCTGAAAACCGTCTCACGCTTTCCTAACAGTTGTATAAGCTACAAACACGCGACCTAAACAGGAGGCACTTATTCCCCGTTACACTCGGGCTGGGAGATCCCTTAAACCATTCACACTCACATCTCGCCTCAACAAGATGGGCGAAAAACTGCCGGATGAGGCGCCCTTTCCACTCACTGATGTCGACAAGTGGGTTCTATCACAAACAGACGAAGAGTTTCACAAGCATGATTGGCAAGAGTTGAAGGAAATTATTGGTAGGTGAATTCTGTTCACTATCTATGCTCTACTTTGAGCCCAGTTCACTAACGACAGGCAGAGACGAACAATCTATCTGTTCTGAAGCGCAAGCCATCCGACCTTCGCCGGTACATGGCATGGACTACCGAAACAAAAGCAGAGTATGGTTCCATGACAAACTACCTTCTCGCCAACCGCCTGCCTAAGGAATGGGGTAATCCGCCATTCACACCCAAGTCTACTATCCCATTCGAGGACCCCTCAGACTACCACGTCTTGATCAACGACTGGCCCTATGGCTTAGACCCGGACATTCGGCACATTGTCGTGTGGTTGCGGACGACCATCCCTACGGACCCTGAGACCGGTGACATGACACCGGAGAGTAAAGCGCTGGTTAAGTCCTTCGTAAAAAAGACCTTTGTTGATACCCTGGGGCCAGACGGAGAGAGTCGAGTACTGTGGTTCAAAAATTGGGTTGCTCTTCAAAGCGTTCGCGCTCTAGAGCACATTCATGTCCTGGTACGCAATGCGGATGATGATATCCTTGAGCGATGGACGGGAAAGCGTCCGAACCAGAGCACTTAGACAGCCAGCCAAACCCAAAACATCGAGATAGATAGAGCCCATAGAACAATTGATTCATTTAAGCAGCTCGACGCGCCTTGCGATTGCCTTGGGGAGCGGCACCTGCACCAGCACTATCGCCGGCGCCCTGGAACTCAGCCATCTTCTGCTTTCCCATTCCAAGCAATCCACTTCCCAGATACACGCCGTAAGCTGGGAGGACGAGCCATAGGAACCATGCCTTGTTGCCAAAGAGAATGACGAAAACCACTGCTGCCCAAGTGATCCAGATGACGTCGAACATGTACTCGGTCAGACCGGGAGAGGACAGATCCTCGCCAGCGGTGCGCAGCGCGCGAGTAGATGGGTCGTACTTGGGACGGCCGGAAACCTCGAGGACATACTCGCAGATGAGCGCAGGCGCGGAGAGAAGACCGTATAGCCAGAGGGAACGAGCGCGGAAGAGAAAGTGGGTGAGGAGGAAGAGGGCGTTGACGACAAGAGAGCCGATGTGGAGGTTGTTGAGTGCCGCGGCGTTGGACTTGGCGCGATCCTTTTTCGCTTTCTGAGCCATCGTGATCGAGTGACAAGATGGTTATGTGTGGTTTAATATTCGGCAACGTAACCTGCGATCGTGGAGGAGACGAAGGTGGATTGAAGGCTAAGTGTCAACTTGGAGAAGTGGAATGACGGAACTGGATGCTGATGACAGGGTATCGCTTGCAATTGCAGCAAGCTGATAGGCACCTCCACTTTCCGCCTCGGGCTGGTGGTCAGTTGCTAAAATAACTAGGTAGGATGAAGCTGCTACAGCAAAGAGAGTTAATAGACAAAATATTTTACATGTAATTGATAACATCTGCATATAAAAACTAGCATCTTTGATATTAGTACTACCTAGGTAGCTTTCGGTGTGAGGGAAGTTCATTACTGATCTTCAAGGTTCTTAACAGCTTGAAGTGGGAGAGGGGAGTCTTCCCCAGTCACGTGTCCAATGGTGGGGGATACGCGATAAGCGATAAGCGCACACATTTTTGTAAATCTATCTTGGTGCAAAATCGACAACTCTTCTACAACAAAAGAAATCAATCCCTCATCCCTCCCAGGCCGTCATCACGTTACCGTTGCAGTCACCTTTGCCGAGTCTTGACAGCCATTCACAATGTCTCACCAGAAGAACGAGAAGGACGTCGGTGACGCTCCCGTACGTCGATATTGAACCTGCGATAGCGATCAACTGGCCACGATGCTAACCCCTCCATTAGAAGAGCCACCGCATCCGAATCACCCTGACCAGCCGAAAGGTCCAGTCTCTTGAGAAGGTCAGCACCGAGCTCATTGAGCGTGCCCGCAGCAAGGGCCTCACTGTCAAGGGCCCCGTCCGCCTGCCCACCAAGAACCTCAAGATCACCACCCGTAAGACCCCTTGCGGTGAGGGTTCTAAGACCTGGGACTCCTACGAGCTCCGCGTTCACAAGCGCCTGATCGACCTCCACGCCCCTACCGAGGTCGTCAAGTCCGTCATCGTCAACAGTAAGGGATTCTGTTCTACTAAGACAGTTATACAGTATCTAACCGTGTTACAGTCGAGGCCGGTGTTGAGGTTGAGGTCACCATTGCTGCTTAAATGTGGACACGCTCCTAGTCAGTGATAAAAAAGCTTGGTCTCGTCCTGGCATTGTGAAGGAAGGGAATGATGGGAACGTCATGATCTTGCTCACAGCAAGAATGGCGGATATAGGATACTCAGTTACGATTAATGAATCTCTGGGAACCTCGTGTTCTGCCATTCAAAACTATGGCCGTCTATCATCATTGTGTCGATTTTGAAGACTGACTTACACGGTTACACGGAACGAGTTGCAACCGTAGCGTGATTGTAAAACCTCCACTAACAGGGACTGGTGTCACGGGCTCCCCTTTTGTCACTACTCCAACAGCGGTCACTGACAGCTCGGAAGCTTATAGTGTTCGAGAAAGCACCTTCGAATTACCTAGTATTGGCTTTAATCATTTCTAGTCGTAACTTTCCTGGCCTCCGTATAGTGGAATTGATTGCATATGAGCGGGACATCTAGCCTGCAGGTACGGATACCAAACTACGAAATCTGAGTGGCTGGAAGGTTTAAGACAAGTAGTTCCATATACTTGGTCTGACCCAATATTGGGTGCCAAACACGCATGCTGGCAAGTACATATACCTGGTGGCTGGTTGCTAGGCGCAACCCTCGGCCAATCAGAACAGCCCAGTCACTTCAGCAGGCAGGTACCGCGCGCTTGCCAGCCCGTCACCACCAAACATTCACCCAGGCAAGCCTGTTTCACGCAACCACGTTCGTAAACTAACGTTCACTGCACCTTCCATTACCTTACCGCATCTCTTGAAGCTCAGGCCGAGTTCGCAATTCATACCATGTGCAACTCATATCGAAGTCGTATTAGCTGGTAGCAGGGAAATTTCTTCTTTTTCTTCATCCCTTTTATACTTTTTGAGGTTTCCTTCAGTCTCATCTGCATCAACATTCTCGCTCGCTCGCTCGCTCAGGACCCACCGTTCCCGTTCACGAAACGTTGACGAGCCGTCGACACTTGACTTTGACGACTTCCTTTGGACGACCTCTTGCTCCTTTCCTAGGCTGCAACATAGAGACGTTACCTTTAGTCGAAAGAATTTCCTCGCGCCCTGAAGCTGTTTGTTCTTTTATTAATCATTAATTTCTTTGGCGACGTCGACATTGACTGCGACCGACCTACGGCCTTTGTTTTCTTTCGACTTGGCTGTCCCCGCCACTCACGCGAACGGCCTAGAACGACAACAAACAACTGTTTGAACAAAGAGAGACCATTCTCTCGGTCGCAAATTGTCGGGTCAATTACCATTGAATCCCTTATTTCGATTTTATCCATCGACCGTCTCATGGCCAGAACACGTTGTTAGGCAACCCCGTCAGCGCCATCACCTTCGAACCTTCCCAACCTCCTCAAGCCTTGTCGCTGGACAGCAACATCCAGCATGGCGCCCACTCCGACGGCCATCAGTGGCCTCCTAAAACAAGTGATACACTATCACCTTGATAACGCCTCATACGACAATGCTCTCTTCTTCGCCGAACGATTGACAGCACAGGACCCCAGGTCCAGCGAGTCCACATACCTCTATGCGCTTTGTCACTTGCGTCTCAGTGACTTTCGCTCCGCCTACGATGTTAGTAAGCCTATAGGCTATCGCGGCGTTCATTTGGGCTGTGCTTGGGTATTTGCCCAAGCTTGCTTGGCTCTCGAGCGATACAAGGACGGCATCTCTGCCTTGGAAAAATCCCGGAGTCTCTGGGCATCAAAAAGTAGCTTAGGGAAGCATAGCGCAACGACTCGAACCGCTCTCCCCGATGCGCCAGCAGTACTGTGTCTCCTGGGGAGGCTGCATCGCGGCTATGACGATAAGAAGAAGGCTGTCGGCTGTTTCGAAGAGGCCCTCCAGCTCAACCCTTTCATGTGGGACGCATTCGCAGCACTCTGTGACTTGGGCGTTACGGTTCGCGTACCTAATATCTTCAAGGCCAGCGACACACTTATCCTCAGCTTCGATGTTGAACCAAGTCCCTCAATATCAAGAGAAGGGTCGGTACCAATCGTTCCGGAAGTTCCTACGAAGAAGTCGCAACGAAGTGTCACAGCAGATGTTGGAAACGATCCGTTCAACTCAAGCCATTCGCCTACCATTCATGAGACGACTAATGGCGACTCTGGTCAGGAAGGCGATAAGAGCGACTTCATGCAGAAGATCCAAGAGGGACGGATGCGCTATGCGACATCCACTAACAGCAGCTCTGGCTTCGATGGCATGGAGACTCCTCCAGGCCCGGTATCATCAATTTCAACATCATCCCGTCTTGGTCACTCCCACGAGCCTCCTCAGGCACCGCCTCGAAGGACCCGAAATGCTCAGGCTGTTGACCAGGGCCACGAGGCACCCCCACGAATGAACTATCGCATAGGATCGCGACGCACAAGGGCGCAAGATAAAGGACAACAAGAGCAGCCGTCAGAAAATGTGATGACTGATGCATCCAATGCTGCACCTTCGGGATCGCTGCGATCGTCCATACCAGCAGCAGAGAGAAAGCGAACTGTATCGGGACATCCAGCACAGCGTGCAGAGGAGCCAGCGACAACTCGACGTAGTGCAAGGCTCAACATGTTTAGACCATCATCCAAAGCGAACTCAGGCGCGGCCACAATAGGAGCATCGGCTGGCCGGGAGTTGAAGAAGGCTAGACCCCCAATTTCTCGAATCGTTCGACCTGGATCCAGCGGCTCTAGTGTTGGCCGTGTGGTCAGTGGTAACCGCAAACCTCTCGAAGACGCCCACGCAGACGTAGACCACGGGGAGGTACCGAAGGCTAAGGAAGCTCCTCCTCCTCCTCCCGTGCACAGGACATCGGAACTGGATGCTCAACGACTCGAGGAAGGACTGAAATGGATTCTCGACCTTACGAAGAAGCTCGCAAATGGATACTACTCCTTGTCTCAATTCCAGTGTACCGAGAGCCTTCAATACTTCCAGTCGCTTCCCGTATCTCATCAGAATACACCCTGGGTGCTCGCGCAGATGGGCCGGGCACATTACGAGCAGGCTTCATACGTCGAGGCGGAGAAGTTCTTCCGAAAGATGAGAGTGCAAGCACCGTCACGACTCGAGGATATGGAGGTGTATTCCACTATCCTGTGGCATCTAAGGCGGGAAACAGATCTCTCTTTCCTAGCACATGAGCTTGTAGACTCGGCCTGGCTTTCACCGCAAGCCTGGTGCGCGCTGGGCAATGCTTGGTCATTAGCACGCGATCACGAACAAGCTCTAAAGTGTTTCAAGCGAGCAACTCAACTGGACCCTAAGTTCGCATATGCTTTCACCCTGCAAGGACACGAGCATGTCACCAATGAAGAGTATGACAAGGCGCTCACGGCGTACCGACAAGCAATTTCAGCAGATCGACGCCATTATAACGCCTACTATGGTATTGGAAGGGTCCAGGAACGCCTTGGTGCTTACGATAAGGCGTACACGCATTTCCATGCGGCTCAAAGCATCAACCCCAACAACGCGGTCCTGATCACTTGTATCGGGACAGTGCTGGAGAAGCAGAAGCAGATAATGCCTGCCCTGCAAGCGTACAGCAAAGCAGTAGAGCTCGCACCTCGTGCAGCACAAACTCGATACAAGAAGGCCAGAGCACTACTTGCTGTAGGACAACTAGAAGCAGCGCAAAGGGAGTTGATGATATTGAAGGACTTGGCGCCAGATGAAGCGACAGTTCACTTCCTCCTCGGCAAACTGTATAGAAGCATGGGCGAAAAGCAACACTCAGTGAAGCACTTTACTATTGCCCTTGCCCTGGATCCCAAGGTAAGCCAATCTCGCACTGAACCCCAAAAATAGACGCAATGGATACTAATCATGGAACAGGCAAGCCAGCAGATCAAAGAAGCCATTGAGAGTTTCGAGGATGACGTGGAGATGGACGACTCGATGATGTGATGATGTGATGAGCATTGCAATTTTAACGAGTCTGCACTTGCGTTTAGTAGCCTTGATTTTGAGATGAAGAGCATAATGAAGTATATGGCATGTGGTGATGGAGGACACGAGATGAAGCCAGTGGTTGACGGCGAGGGGCTGAGCTGTCTCGATCGAGGTTCAAAGGTCGGTTATATGGGACGGGGGCCGGGAGTGGCGCTACTGTTGACTTTGATACGAGTGCATGGGCATGGCATTGGCGTTTTCCGGTATGACCAGGCTGCTTGAATGGCCTGGACTCTCGCAAGCAAATGGAAGAAGCGGCTTCGCTTTTGTGTATATGTAGCCCGAGCATCCATGCGTTGTAGTACCTGTACATTACGCGGATTCGAGAACTGGTTTTATGCGCGACGAGTTGGTGGACGGATACCCTGATAGCCAGAGTAAAAGGTTGAGGCCATGAAAGCCTATGAATTGACGAGTCTCTAATAATTCGTGATGATAGCCCTCCGTGTGACTCTGGACACGTCGGGTTATGAGAGAAGAGTTAGGTAGGTTGCGACGCGTTAGCTGGACGAAAAGCTCGCCACTTGAGTCTAAGAGGCTCTCAAAGACGGGATAAAGCAATGATAAGTACTGGAAGTTATGTCACTTTGACACTACGTTGTAATTACCTTTGTTCATGCAGTGACCCGAAGTGTTGATATGCCTCATACTATGGATGTGTACTCTCCGCCCAAGTTAGGAGGTGCAAAACGGTTATCTTATCTTACTTTCCAACGTCACATAGCGTAGTTTAACTTGTTGATAAGGTTATGGGAGCTGCAGACTGGCATATCGAATCTTCAAGACCAAATGCTATCACGAATCAAGCATCTCCAAGTTCTTTGTGTGAGACAAATTAACCGTACCTGACATTGGATGCGAACGTACCAACCCAAAAGCTTGGTCCACCCCGCCATCCATTTGGTTGCAGCTGGCGGGACGGGAGTGATCTGAGAAAATCAACCAATGAAAAAATCGAACACGGGCTGGCTCACGCGTGCCGCCGAAAAGGGGAAAGCGCTGTTGATCGCCTAGCTGCACCAGCGAATTTGGTGCCCATTTTTTACTGATCCCGCCCGCATTTTAGCAGTGATTTTTGGCGCCTGCAATTGTTGTTTTTACTGATTGCCTGCACGTATTTATTTCTCCTTCTCTCGCCCACCCCGCAGCCTTCTTTCTCCCCTTCCACTCTCCGCTTCTACACACAACGCGTTCTGCAAACCACGTCATCTACAACATCGCGACAACGCGCCACATTCATCTCTTTTCATCAAAGCTTTATCACTTCCATCTATCAATATGACTGGACGTAAGTACTTTTTATTCTTTTGATGCTTCATCGCGAGTTGATGCATGGTGTCGCCGATGACCGTGTTGACGCGTTGATGAGATGGCATGCATCTCCATCAGCCTCACAATGGTTGCTAACTCTTCACCTCAGGCGGAAAGGGCGGCAAGGGCCTCGGCAAGGGTGGTGCCAAGCGTCACCGAAAGATTTTGCGAGACAACATCCAGGGTATTACCAAGCCTGCTATTCGACGTCTCGCTCGTCGTGGTGGTGTCAAGCGTATTTCTGCTAGTAAGTTGACACCGATCTTTCACCGGTGCCTCATCAAGATACTAACATTCATCCTTCAGTGATCTACGAGGAGACCCGTGGTGTTCTCAAGACCTTCCTCGAGGGTGTCATCCGTGACGCCGTCACCTACACTGAGCACGCCAAGCGCAAGACCGTCACTTCTCTCGACGTTGTCTACGCCCTCAAGCGACAGGGCCGCACCCTTTACGGTTTCGGTGGTTAAGCGATTCTTTTACCTCACTGGGTGGTTCGCTTGGCTTTGAGAAGGATTATACAGATGCACATTTGCAGGCATTGGGATGGATGTACTTGACTATGGCGTTGGGGGAACACGGATATGATATTACTACTAGGCGTCATGGAAGACGACCTTGCGAAATGAATACCACATTGAACATCGATCACTTGACAATTCTCCATGACTCCTACGCGTATGCTCGATACTCGTAATGACTTGCACACCGCTGATGCTGGTCTGCAAGCTTTTCTAGACCGCCAAGATAGTCAGGAAATCAATATTAATTTAATCTACCGTCTATTCCTTCAAAATGCAAACATGGTATCATAGGAACACGTTACGTCTATCTAAACTTAGAGATACTTCCTCCCTGCCGCAGCCACTCTTGTCCTGAAGATGGGACTGCGCACCTCCATGTTGGCGCGGTAGAAGGGGCTCATGATGGCCTTGACCCAATTTTCATACACCTCAGTAAAGAACATCTTGATGGCCTCTTCAGTGGCTGGGCTAGTGGGATTGGCTCCAATAGCAGTTGATGAGCGCGATGATGAACCAGATGTCGGGACGATGGGTTGATGAAGTAGGAGGAATTTGACGTTTCCGGCGGTGACGAAGCATGATATGTAGTTGTTGAAGAATTTGTCGATGCACTTTAGGTACCTACGAGAAGAAACAGTTAGTCTTTAGTGTCATGTCGTATTGTCATCGAGCCCCGAATGGTGATATCGAAAGCCTCCTTGCCGGCTCCCATCTATCCTTTTCGAATGCGCTGTTGCTAACTCACATCTGTCCATGTGACCATTGCACCTCCTCCGCAATATCGAGACTCGAATGTAGAATGAACTGGTTCAGGTGGCGGACCTGATCACTAAAGCGCGACTGGCCGTCGCCGCCCTGCTTAGAGGTACCGAACTCATGCTCGAATAGCGGGTTGTCTTGGGTGCCGACGATGGCAAAGTAGTAACTCATGATGTCGGGTTTCGCATCGGCGGTGTGTTAAGAGTATTGTCTAGTTGCGCTGAGTAGCGGCGACGTATCTTGGGCGTTGGCGATGGACACGTTGATGTCGTCCATATACTACCGGATGCGCTGTGATGGACGGAATGTCTGGCGCTACTCTAGGTAGGTAGGTAGCTTAAGCTTTCCCCACTGAAGCAGGATCCCCCACTGAGCATCCCTCCAAGCACCCGGGTCTCACGATGTTCCGTCTTCCTCCCCGCTAATGCAGCCAACCAGACCCCCTGTAACAAGCGCCAGCGCGGCTTTCACAGGCGCTTGCTGTCGGGAAAAAGTTGACGTTCATTCGACAATCCCAAAAACCCTCCTCCGACCGAGTCTCCCAACCGGCAACAATCCTCCACGATGTTCGGCGCCTTCCGCATCACGAATCCTCTCTCGAGTGGTCTTCTTTGGAAGATTCCCTGGCGAATGTCCAAGTTCCAGAAGCGCCGTCATCGTCTTCGTCTCCGTGCCGTGGACAATGTCGTAGCGACCGTTGACGCCGCTCTCGCCAAGAAGGGACAGACTCTCGAGGCCCTCGAGCGATGGAAGGCTGAAATGCCTACGGAACCCGAGATGCTTCCCAAGGACAAGTACACCATGTTTGACCGAAAGGCCAAGCGCTACCGCAAGGGAATTCACAGTATGTTTCCATACTCAGACCACTCAATTGTAGGGACATTATGATGCTGACAATTCAACAGAGCTGCCCAAGTGGACGAGAGTATCGCAGCGTGTCAACCCCCCCGGTTACTAGAGTCGATAATACAGAAATGGGAGAGGATCACCGGGTCGAGGATCGAATGGAGAACGGCGTATTCATCCCACAGCGGGAATTGCAGGCAGATCCACGTTGGGGTCCATGTACAACACCTTTGTTTGAACTACGAATTGCGAAAGAACGTTACGAAAACATATGCCAACATATCACGGCACGAAATCTTTGGCGGCTGTCGTTGGTACCAGTGTAGGAATAGACCAAGGGCGCGCATTGGGATGGGAGACAAAGGAAAAACATATCACTAAGACACATAGAAGGAAGGGAATCCAGTTCATTTCCCAAATGCCGAACACTATCTGTTTAAATTTTAAGGGTATCAAGTCCCAAACCATTCCCAGGGACCACCTCTGCTCTCTCTGTTTGACTATTTTCCCTCTGCGTACTCGTCTCGTTCCTCAGCCTGGATCGCTCTGCCAACTCCTCCTCTGCCTTCGTCAAAGTCCTCGCGGTACTCATCGCGTACTTGGCCGCCAGACTTGCCACGGCCGTACTGGCGTCCCTCCTCAAAGCCCGGATCCAGATCGGTACGGATGACGCGCTCGTCGAGCTTAGTTCCACCAATAAACTTCAGGCAGTCGAGGGCGTCCTGGTGTGTGTAATATTCGACGAAGCAGAAACCGCAAGGCGTCTTGTTGAAGCGGTCGAGGCCCATGACGAGGCGCTTGATTTCGCCGCACTTGGAAAAGAGCTCGTAGACTTGCTCTTCGGTTGTGTAGAAAGACCTATTAGCGACACAGGAAATTAGCTTCGTTTGAATTCCTATCATGATAACACTCGGATGCTTGAATCAGGAAGACGGACAGATTGCCCACGTAGAGGGTAGTAGCGTTGGCCAAAGGGTCGGCTTGGGGCTCTGGTGGTTGATCGTTGCGATCATCGTCACGATCGCGTCTTCGCTTGTTCTAGAACAATGTCAGAGAATATCGGCGAAAGCGTCAGGTTAGAGGTCATACGCGATTTTGATAGTAGGCGCTGGGCCTATCAAGGCGATCAACGGTGCTTCTGACCTCTGGCCGCATTGTCGCTAGTTTTGGCCAAGTAATTGTATGGTGGTTTTAGTAGAAGTGACCTTGTTTTTTCAAGGTCAAAGAAAGAGTACGCGACAAAGCTGGTGAGCAATTCCTCGAGTTGTTGAATGCTCGTGATGATGGAGTTTGGTGTAGCTCAAGCAGCCTTGCGATGCGAGTGGGCCATGCGAAGGATCGCTGTGGCGGTGCAAGTGGCTCTCGCTGTGGTACCTGCTTCCTGGTGCCGTGGTTACAGGCGCTAGAGCTTTCAACGACGCATTCTGCCAGCCCCAGATCTTCAGCCTCGTTATTTTCTACAAAGCATCCCAAATATCGCTATTCACGCCAGCTGCACGAACTCCTTTGTAGCTTGTACAGCTCACTCTCTCAACTCACCAGCTTCGCGAAGCTACACGCCAATCACGGCTGGTGATTCCTGACTTTGGTCTTTCACCATGCCTAAAGTCAAGAGCTATTCGGCAGCTTGGCTGTCTAGCAACGCTCCCGGCCATCGTTTGTTTGAGCAATCGTCTGAGGCGTCCAAGTCTCGTGGCCTAGAATCTACCTATTCTTCAAAGAAGAAAACAATCCCCGGCCCTCGCAGAACTATTGCTCGTCGAGGTACTGAAGTATTTGTTGCTGTTGGACGCGAGATTTGCTGGGGAGACCTCGCGTACTTGAAGGATGAATATGCGAATCGCTATTCAAAGGGAAGGTCGGCACAAGGCGTCCGCATCAAGCGCGAGACCTCAACGCAGTCTTTTGACGGCGAGAACCTAGAGAATACCGCCGGATTGAGGGTATGTTTAAATACCCAAACTTATCATTGGGTAGCTCTGACTTATCACCGTGTAGACCATCAAGACGCCTGTTGCCGACGACATCCGACAGCTCATCATCTCCCCGAACTCGAACTTTTTGGCAATTCTGACCACCCATACCGTTCATATCTGCGTCCTTCCAGATCCCTCACACCTGACCAGTGAAGATGTTGGTCCTCTCAAGCCCAAGATCTTCACCCTCGGACCTACCACTCATGTCACCTCTCGATCCCCCATCGTCTCGGCTCTCTGGCATCCATTGGGAGTTAGCGGCTCTTGCATTGTCACAACCACTGCGGACGCCATTGTGCGCGTTTGGGAATTGTCCACCACCGATCGATGGTCATTTGACACACCTACTACGTCCGTTGACCTGAAGAAGTTGGTGGATGGTACTACTCTGGACCAGGACTTTTCAGCCTCAACATCGGCGACCAACAAGGCCTTCTCCCCCGACTCATTTGAGATGGAGGTGGCAGCTGCCAGTTTCGCTACAAAAGGAGCTGGTGGTTGGAACCCAATGACTCTATGGGTAGCTATGCGAGAGGGAGATGTCTACGCTTTATGCCCTTTGCTACCTTACAGATGGGCTCCTCCCCCTACGCTGATTCCCTCTCTTTCAGTATCAATCGTCACCACAGTTGCCAGTATCGAGGACGACCCCGAGGTTGGAGAGCAGGAGAAGTTACTTGCACAGCAACAATTGGAATGGATGGGCGAGCTGGATTCCCAAGAGCCGCAAATTGTCGAAGGACCAATTGGAGAGCCCATTACGGAAATCTACACACGACCATCTCGACCTGGTATCGTCCCTCGCTTGCAGGGTCCATTCGAGCTTCAGTCAGATCCCGATACTGGCGATGAATTGGACACTTCAATTACCGACATGCTTGTCATCGGAAAGAAGACAGAGACAGAGGAGCTCATGATGGGCGAGGATGAAGATTTGGACACGGATGACGGGAATCAGGAGGGCCTGTCTCTGGCCGTAATCTGCCTCCTATCGACGAGCGGTCAAGTTCGCGTATACCTTGATCTTGAGGGAATCCAGGCTCAATGGCTACCCCCCAAGAACAAGAGCAAGCTGAGTCGAATTCTTGTTGAATTGGATCCTCCATCTCTCCTTTCTTTCCAGGCCATCGATACAATGGGCCCTGTGGAGGTGAACGAGGAGAGCTGGCCGGTTTTCAGCACTGATGTCACGTCCCGGTACAACTTCTTTGTCACCCACCATGCTGCTATCACATTCATCTCTCTCACCTCATGGATCTTCCGTCTTGAGAGCGAGTTGAATGGAGACTCCGAAGCAGGCACCGATTTCCGAATTGGTCTGCTTGTCAACTCTCAGTCGTCAAGGGATCGCATTTACTCGCAGCCCACTGCTGATATAGCGGTACCCTTGGCTGCAGCTAATGTCCTTCGGGACCCTGATGTTGGCTACTTCCTACTCTCGGCAACCCCTTACGAGCCCATTGCCCTGACTTTCGACACACCCGAAGTTGATCTTGCGCCGATTCGCCAGGAAAGTCCTTCTTATGATCGCGAAGTCAGCATGGCCCCATTGGACTTTTATGAGCCTCGCCCAGTGTTTAACCCGTCGCACGCGTTTGACGAGGGTTCCGCTTTGCCTACTTTGCTGGAGAGACTCCGCACATCTCGGCACAAGACAGTCGTTAACCAGGAAGTACGACTTAGCCCACTTACACTTCAAATCTTTACCGATGCGCACAAGGTCTTGGCAGACGAGACACATCGTCTCGGAATGGCTGCAGCTGAAGTATTCAGACGATGCGAGCTTCTTCAGAACGAGCTTAAGCAACAGGTGATGAAGGCCAATGAAGTAAAGGGCAAGATCGACACAATCAACGGGTCGCACCGTGATGGAGAGGCGGACAATGCCATGTATGATCGACGAGTTGCAGCAGCAAAAGACCGCCAGGGCCAGCTTACGGAGCGGCTCGAGAACCTGCGCAAGATAGTAGGCAAGGCGACCACGCGTGACTTGAGTTCCAAGGAACGTGCTTTTGTAGAGGAGGTAAGGTCGATGGAAGCCAGTATCGCTGCTCCGGACTATGCGGACTTGACATCAGGCAAGGCGAAGCCGTCACCTGCACAGGCGACACATTTGTGGAAACGTCTGGAAGACATCAAGCACCTGCAGGCTGATCTTGCAGCAGAGGTGGAGGTAGTCAACAAGGCGACAGGGGATGCGGATGGGTCCGCAGCACCCTCGGCCGAGTTGCGGATTCCACAGGATGTTCGCCGGGCGAAGCTGCAACAGGTCCAAGGATTGCTCTCAAGAGAGACAGCATTGGTGGAAGCTGTCACTGCTCGACTGGAACGGCTACAAACCAATTTCTAAGACTGAAATGTGTACGATACCTACCTACGACTCTGCGGAGTATAATAAGACATATCCTCGTTGGACTTTCGATTTTCCTCATTCCTTGCAGCCATTGTCTAAGTCAACCACTGTTCGCAAGACAGTGAAATTCAAGTCAAGTCAAAAATGTCTCGCACTGAGATGGTTATCGAGTGAAGCAACCGTACAGCGATCGTCGTGACAACGCTCACCAATGCAGCTATCGCATCTGCCGGATGGTGGCAAAGCCGGGATTTGGCAGACAAAAGAAGGAGAAAAAGGAAATAATGGCAACAAAGAAGCAAGTCATTAATGGGTAATATCTCAAACACCCCAGCAACAAACAAGATTCTGGTTGAGAGCCCCTGTCTCAGCAAAAAGAAAATACATACTCTAAACAGCAACTGACTGACTGGTGAGTGAAGCCCTCACCCAATCATTTGCACGAGGCGGGGTGAGCAACAACACCAAGACCAACACAAGGGCTCATTTGTTCCCTTGACGTGGCTACGCGATATCTGCTCATTTGATTCAATGTTTGCGTGTATCTCCAACTCAAGCCCTTTTTGAGCAAGCGGCACCTAAAGGTGAAACTCAAGACCAAAGCACAGTGATTGTTGCGGGTTTGCCTGCATTCACAAACTTCAAGGATATAAGCAGCAAAGTGGAGGCTTCAGTGCGGATGCATGCTTACTACCACAGCACGGCATGAAAGGAAGATCCCTGGACGTTCACTGGCTCAAACAGTTGCTCAACGCAGGGCATATCAAGGCTGAGATTGTCGCAGGGCCCTTGTGTCTTGAGTGCGGGTGGCTTGACGGGAATGCATCTAGTATCCCGTACCTGGGTGAACGCAACCCTACGATAGGATACCGTTGACAGTCGATTGGTTCCTAACTGGCGACCCTTGTGTTTCTCTCCAGACGACACGATTGCCTGGTGGTCACTTTGACGACGTGTCGTCCTCAAAAAGTCCTCGCAAATTGGCTCTTGGTATCACAATTACAAATTCGCTGTCGTTGGGCAGTGCTTGACTTACACAACATAACAATTCGGGACTGACTTGGGCGGCAAAAGACTCCAGCACGATAGTGTTGTGCCGACGTTTGCGAAGGATATGATGCCAAGTCTATCATGGCTCACGGATACACACACCTCGGCTGGACATACCTACCACTCCAGCCGTGGGTAGAGACATTAGGCGACGCATGTCGCCTTATTTTTCTTTCTTTTGGGGGCGTCATCCGCTCTTAATACGTACCTATCAGCCTCCTTATTCTATTCTCGGTATGTAGAGTGTTTGGTAACAGAGGTGCTTTCACACACATACACACCCTCCCCCCCCCTTAGTTATTCCTACATAAAGGTATTGCACTTCCACACTTTCAAAGATCGATATCTCCTTAGCCATCGTCTCTGCCTAGCACTTTGACCGGCATTTTGCAACCCACTTGCCCTCATCAATGACCCTATTGCGAAGAGTCTGTCAACCTTCAACACTACCAACTCGGTCAGATATGGCGCCTCAATACCTGGACTTGGAGAGTCTTATTCTACGTGAGTTTCAATATATTGACTTCTCTCACTCTTGCGACTGCTCAAGTGAACTTATGACTGACCAGGATTCAATCCCCTTTAGAAAATTGCCGTGCTTTTATTGGAAGCCCAGATACTGACTTTGATGTTGCGACTCGAATTGACCCAAGCGGTCAATGGTACGCCTTCGTTCTCAAGTCAGAAGGGGGGAAGCGCACCTTGATACTTGAGAACAAGGCATCGAAGCCTGAACGTGCCCTCGAATTGCTTCACGAGGCCTCGGCGCGTGTGGTAGATCAGTATGTGACCTGCCACGGCTACGATCTCCCTCCCAGTGCCACGTCCACGTCCAAAACACCAACTGGCATGCGTGGCGGCCTGGTGAAACCCGATGTTATTGCCTGCGGCTCTTCTGATAGTGAGGCCTTTGTGTCTGACTCTGACGAATCTGTGTTCCCTGCGCGCCGATCTGCTCATCGCCGAGGACATTGGAGTGGTCGAGGGGCCGCTGAAGCAACGAACATGCGGCCAGATCGAACAGAAGCACATTCTGCCAGTGATAGCGATGAACCTTCTCATCGTCGTACTCCTCCTTGGGGGGTTAACCTCCCTCAGCGTCCGGCTGCGATCCAGGCTCACAACCCTCCTCAAGCGTGGAACAATCCTATGCCAGCACAAGCACCAGCGCCAGCGCCAGCACCAGTACCAGCCCATATTCCAGGCATTCGACCACCTGGCTCGATGATTCCTCCACTTGCCAGAAACGTTCCTATTCCTCCACATGGGATGGGGATCAAGATGTACCCCGCGCTTCTCAACATCAACTGGCCAGGCAATGGCAAGAAGAACATGCTCGTGCAGGTCGCTCCGGCGCTTCACTGCCTGCAATCGATTGCAACCAACGAGGCAAACATGCGTCCTCTGAGCTTTGCCAACCCTTCTGCGCCACCTTATTATGGTATCCCCGGGGGGCGCGGCAACACTACCTACAGAGCCACAGTCCGTCGTGTTACCCTGGGCGAGGACGAGACATACGAGATGTCGGCTTTTGGCAACGACCTGACGGCCTTGTTCCGCAGTACGTCAAGTATCCCCAAGTTCGAGATTGAGATCATCACGGCACCTGCACACCCCGTGTTCCCTGTGATGCCACCACCGCGTCCTACATCTGCTGCTTCGTCGACCAGCAGCCGCGATATTGCGGACTGAGAGAAAATGTATTTCCCCTAACAAACAGGCACTAGATGAGTGCCGCGGTCGTGCTGTATTTTTGGATTTTGATTAGGCATGATGGGCATATGCATATGGCGAAACGGCTTGCAATGTTGGAGCGCGGGTTCTAAACTGGGCACTTCTGACATGGGAGTTTCGGAAGGGAACGGGTTACATACCATGTAACAAAGTGTGCGCATTGGGATTACGGCGCGACTATGAGTCTGAATATTTTATTTTGCTTTATTCTAACCTGGACGTGCTGCCAAAGCAGAGAGTGTGATAGAGTGTATTGTATGATGGTAGGGATAAATCGAGTTTACTGACAACCCCTGCACATTGAGTGAGCGTTAAGTTAGTTGCCTTATTTTGCACATTGTAAACTGTATTACCCCTGATACTTGCACTTGTGCAACTCGTAAGCGTCTATAACTGTAACGCCGAGTAGTATTCGATAGCTTAACCCTCACATGCTGACTAGAGAGCTTGGTCCTGGCATTGGTAAGATATCTGCAGACTCGCGGGACTAGAATCATAGCGTTCTCAGCTGTTCGCCTCGTCTCACTTGTCGGCACATGATGAAGCCACGACAAGAAGAGTAGTTTCTTTGCCACCAAAACACAATGTATAACTGATGATCATGGCCTCATAAGAGATGCCGAAAAGGACCAAGAAACAATATCGGCGCTTGAGTTTGGGTCCAAGAAGCCGGGGAGTTGATTCCGAAACGAGGCGGAATGGAGTGGGTGGCTCATATGCAATGCAACGCAACTACAGTACAGGGATATATCACGGGAGACAGGGATTGGTCTAGTTGGTGATTGAGGGTTATCATGACTACTTTTGACGATATCACACGATGGGAAAAGTTATGGATTCGCGTGTATGTCAAGTGTATCACGGCGTTGGGTGTTGAAACGTTGACGGTAAAGACACCTGAAGCATAGACATGGAACAACGCTGTAGTGGCTTATGGCTAACTCGGTTCTTGACCGACTTATAGCATGCATGCATATAGTGTCCAGCCCGTCGGGATGCGGTGTGACTGTTACTTTACTGTAGTTTACTCGAATAAAGGCCTTCTAAAGCAGCTCGCCGAGAGATGTTGCTAGCCTCACGGAAGAGAACATCATGGATTGGAGAGAGTGATGCGGGTTTAGTCCACGAAAGTAAGTGTATCATGTGTGGAAGCAAGCCGAGTAATTTCAATACCCATGTATAAGGCTTCTCTTTATGCCATTGGCCTTGGTCGAGTAATCGAGGCCCATACAGAAACATCGTTGGCTCGGCTCACGACGTCGGGATCCGGCAGCACGGTAGGGGCGGATATGAGGTGAGGCGAGGCGAGAAAAGGGTGAAGGATGGCCTATGCTGGGATATAGTAGAGATAGTGATCCTTATCACGTTAGGAGTCATCAAGTCCGACAAGGATGAGGGCGGTTGAAGGGATTGTAGGGCGGGAGGAGTAATACTTAAAGGGGGAGGCTGAGGATTTGAATACATCACATGCTGACATGACAGGCTGATATCAATCGGTTCAAGCACAGTGCACTGTATTGACCTTTGTTGATTGTGATAAGGTGTGCTAGGTTGTAATGTTGGTGATGAAAAGGAGTTGTATCGAAGTGATAACGCATGGTTAGTCTTAGGCCTATAGCTGTCATTGATCTGTAGACAGGGCTTGAAGAAGCAGATTATACCGAGTTACAGAGTGGTCTATGGTGTATTGTTTCACTACACACTTGTGTATACTCATCGAGGACTCTAGATCTATCACCTGAAACTTGTGACAAGCCTCACTCCAACACCACATCGCTAGTCTACTGAGCCCAACTGTTCTATCGCCTATACAAACCGCTCGAAACTGACCCTCCTTTTAGCCTATCACACTCTCTTCCTCTCCTCCAATGCCGCAAAAGCCTTAACAATCTGCTGCCAACTATCACGCAAGAGCACTAAACACACCGAGTCAGCACAAACATTCTTCCATATTTCTAGCACACATACCCAGAGGTACAACCGCCCACGGCAGGTTGAAGCCCACGTAATAGACCCAAAAGTACAGCGTCTCGGGGCGACTGTACGCCACGCCATGCACCCTCGACTCGTTCCAGTTAGTCAAGTAGTAGAGAGCAACGCCGTACACGTGCGCCGTGCACACAATGACTTGCACGACGTGGCGACCGTGCCAGTTTTTGATGATGCCGGCTACGGTGAGGAGAGAGAGGGGGCCCCAGGCGAACTGTAAAGGCTGTGTAAGACGGCGAAGAGACGGTGATGGACTTGGTTTGACTTACACATGTGATGGTCTCGACGCTCACGGTGAAGATGTCGTGAGTTAGATAACGTGAGTCGGAAAGCGTGTATTCTTTCCAGAGCTGGGCAAAGAGAGTTGACATGTTGGGGAGTTGATGGCGGTATAGGAGATAGTATCCTTCAAAGTATCAGCAACTGGTCATCCTCTCAATAGTTGTATTCTTACCTTCAAAAGCAACATGCAAGAAGCCGCCTACAAGTCAAACAGCACATTAGTCTCTTTCAAACCATGAATCAGTGTAGATATACGAGTTTAACTTACACAACGCAAACCAAGCAGCAGCGAATTGATCAATAGGCCGTACTGGCTTCTCACTACGTGTCGTCTGCCATAGCGCGAATCCAATGACAGCACCAACGATAGCAGCAAAAGTACCAATCAGCTCTACCACGCCCGTGCTATTCGGGAGATAGCCCGGGATCACGGCGTCGACCGGGAAATACGGATGCCCGATCCCCGGCGCCGGGTCCGTGATGGAGTTGACGATGTGGTCAGTCATGGCAGACTTTGGAGACAGACCACAATGCTCTGGTGAGAGAATTGAGAACAAATGAGTAAATACCTGCAATTGGTCCTTTTGGGCGATTAGCTTCCACTCAATTGACTTCGTTGAGATGTAGGGACTATCGAATAGGAAGACGGCCAGTTAGCCTCGGCTGAGATTCTTTAATTACCGGCCCTGATGCCTATCACGTGATGCCCGTGAAGCGATGTAAGTGTTGTCTCTATAAGACATGAGCAGTCGAAGTGGTTATCTTATGAGAAGGTCTGTCGCAGTATATTATAATGGTGCGGTTCATTATGTGAGTTTATAATTGATATCGAGGCTCCAAGTTGTTGGGGCATTGACACCAGCCCTAGAGAACCTACTTTTTTTTTATCTTATCTTACAATAGAATTGATAGGTGTACAATATGTACATGCTTGAAATCGGACAGAAACAAACTGTCTAATAGTATACATCACCTTTCATAAGAATCCTAGCCGTCCGTAGAAGCTGTGCCGACTCAATCTTACCATCTCGAATAACAGTGCCAATATCGACATTCCCGCTAGGATGCCCAATAGTAACCGCATCCTTTGATTTCCCTCCTATAAGATCAGATGCAATAGTTCCTTTGAGCTGAGACGCAGCTCCGAGGCAAAGCGCCAAAGTCAATGGCACAGCTTTGTGCGCCTGTCCCATTGACAAGGCGAGGCATCTGATATCGACCTCTGATGAGCCACTGCTGGGGAACAAGAGGACAATCTTGGGGACGCTCTCGACTTTAGGATCAAGACCCATGAGACTAGCACCGGCTTGACGTATTTGCTCCAACTTGGATTTGAGTTCTGGATTTGCTTCCACGATGGGCGGTGTAAGAGCCAAGTGGTCAGACAACCCCAGACTCTCAGTGCTGATAAACACGCCAGGGTTTCCAACATCAACAAGAGACGCCTTGACTTTGGTGCCATCTGATAATTCGAGAGTATCCACAGAGTTTCCCGTAGGGAGAGCCTTGCCAGTCTTTGCGCCAGCAGGATCGAGAAAGCTCATCACAACCTTTGAGCCTGTGCCTGGTACTCCATCCATGACATAGTCTCCCTCATGCGAATACCGTAAAGGTTCACCCTCAACTCGAAAGCGCGAGGCCATGACCTTGTTAGTATTCGTGTTAAGAAACCTCACAGTTGCCCACTGCGAGCCATCTTGTTCCCGCTCAACAGCCTCCGAAGACACCAAACCACTATCCCACGCCGCGGGACCAACCAAAGACGACATATTGCCGCAGTTTCCGGCCATATCAAGACTACCATCGCGGATTCCGACTTGGACAAAGGTAAAATCCACATCAACGTCTTTTCGCGATGGAGATCCGAGGATGACAATCTTGGAGGTGGATGAGATGCCAGAGCCCATTCCGTTGAGTTGACGTCCGTACGGGTCTGGTGAGCCCATCGCCGAAGGGAGGACTTTATGCCATTGAGACTCAGGTGGGAGATCTTTGCGGTGGATGACTAGACCGTTTGATGTTCCGCCGCGGGCAAACCATGCGGGAAAGCTGCGTGAGGATGTTGTCATGAGACGGTTGTGGTGTGAGAGGATTGTTGATGGTGAGGTTCTGATTGATCGGGCAAGATGCCGTGAGGATAAAAGCGTGTGAGAAGCCATGATTAGAGCTGACCTGAATGCAATTCAATTCTTGAGGGTAAAGTAATTCATGTATAAGTGAAGCTGATATATCCAGGTTCGATATACCCGGGTATGACTCGGAGCTCCGAAGCCTCGGTCCGCCGGAGTCACTGAATCTTAGTGGTTGATGCACTGCAATATCATGGCTGTCTACTGTATGAATTTGCAAAGAGTTTATCAATTGTCTATCAAAAATGCTCCAATCATGCTGTCCTGTTCCCAGCGTAAAAACTATCGCAACTAATCAAAGTAGTAAGAAAAGAAGACGGAAATAAACAAACTCAATGCAAAATTGAATCAATCCATCAACCAAAAGCCATCCCTTGCCAAAAGTGTCAACACCAAAAGACAATCCCCAATAACATAAGAAAAAGCAAGGAAAAAGCAAGGAAAATCACTCCTCTTCAGCCCAAAATCTCCTCATGATTCTATCCGCCCACTCCTCATTCATCCCCCAATTCTCAACCACATCCTCAATTCCCGCCTCCATTCTCCCCACGTACTCATCTCTTGGTACATCTTCTTCCACCCTCATCCCATCAACATAAACAAGAGCCCGCAGCGTCTCATCCTCATCCTTCTTTGCACTCGCCCACTTCACATCCACCTGAAACTTCTGATACGCCCAGGGAACACCCTCGTGTCCGTCCAGTCGCTCCTCGTCTTCCGGTGGCACGAGGTACAGCAGCCCGTATACACCGCTGTCTTCTTCTTCCTTGGTGGCCTTTTCCTTGCCCTTTGCTGTGAGTTGGCGGTTCTCTTCTGCATCGGGAGTGTCGTCGTCGTCAATGGGCAATTGGACGATGTTTGCGAAACCGCGGGCGTTGATGATCCATTTCCAGCCTTTGAGATAGGCCAGACCAACAGGTGTAGAGTATGGACAGCGCCGACGCATTTGCTCTGTCGATAGATTGGATCCGTATGCAAAATAAAGCACCTCGGAGAGGTTTTCCTGCATGAGCGTCATGGTGCTATCCTGTGACGGCTGGCTATCGCCTTGTGAGCTCATGGTTGTGGCTCGGGTGGTACTGATGGTTTATATAGATGTTCAACCAACTATAAACGAGTGTTAGTTATGCCCAAGCATTGAATCACGATGGTTAACGTACTATTAATGGCAGTGATATTCGGCGTAGAGTCAGATGTCAGCGTGAGCTAAGAGAACTTGGGCGTGAATTCTTATTGTCCATCTCTTGTATTATGAATGGTTCATAACCGAAGTGTTCATGGGTATGGCATGGGCGGCCTGACGCACCAAGGCAAAGGGACTTTGACTTTCTGTGTGGGTTGTGAATAGGCAGCAAGGCGTTTGAGCCTCGCTCCGCCTCAATCCACCACAAAGTGTATAGTCCAAATACCTTTGAAAATTCAGACCAAGCAAATACAATCACGCTTGTGAAAAATGGAACTTTGGTACTATGCCCACCCTGCCTCTGCCTGTCTCTTGGTCGCGGCGCCAATGGGAATGCAGACACAAACAAAGCCAGCCTTCTTTGTTGTTTGCTTATTGGATTGGATATTACTAGCTTCATCTACCAAACTCCTTGTATCCCATGCTCATGCCTATGCCCATGCCTCCCATCCCATATCTAAACTTGCTTGCTTTTGAGCCAAGGAGCAAATGCTATCCTCCCTCCCAATCCCCCAGATGCAATCTTCTTTCTAGTTAACAAAACGAACGTGGTATCGCAAAATCAATCATCAGGCATAGTCCTCTTTAATTATTACACATTCTGCTCCCTTCAACTCATCCCCTCTCCTTAGTAGATTGCCACTTCTTATCTACTCTTCATCATGCACCAGCACATTATCCTTCAACCTCCCATCGTCTTTTCTTGCTGGTCTTGCAATTTCCATATCCCGTCAAATAGTGGCGTTGGGCACTTCGTAAATCGTTCAATATTGGACCCCAAACGAGGCTGATAACCCTGGTCGTATTATAGTTATGTGATGGGTATCAGGAAGGGGCTGAGTATCAGCTGGTCCGCGCTAGGTCGCAAGTTGTGATCGATCTCAAACGTTTGCGCAAGGAACTCCTTGGCTGCCTCACTAGCATGCTCAGGGATTGTAGGAGCCGCCTTTCCGCCCCCAATCTTGAAGATAGCTTGTAGCTGACTGCAATCAGGGAATGGGTGACTGCCAGTCATCATTTCCACCACCAAACAACCAAGCGACCAGATATCTGCCTTGCGAGTGTACGATGTCTGCTTCACCACTTCGGGGGCCATCCAGAAAACGGATCCTTGAAGTGAGGGACGGTGCTTGTTGTTGTTGGCGCCATTCAGAATATTGGAGGCCTCCAACTTCTTCGAAATACCGAAATCGGAAATCTTAATAGTTCCCTTGTTATCCACCAGAATGTTGGCGCCCTTGATGTCGCGATGAATAATGTCTCGGTTGTGTAGGTATGAAAGACCAGTCAGAATCTGTCGCACAAAACTGCGCACCAGCGGCTCCGGAAGTGCGCCGTACGAGTTGAGTATCGTCTGAACTGAGCCACCGGGCACATATTCGAGGAAAATGTTGAGGTAATCGGCTGTTGAGCTACAACCCAGATACTGCACAATATTAGGATGTCGAAGATCGCGAAGAAGGCTTATTTCTCGCTTGAGCGCCTCGATCATTCCCTTCTTGCGGGTATCGCCTTGGCTGTTGGCTCCGGGGGCAGGTGTCTCAACCTGCTTCACGGCAAGAAGCTCGCCCGTAACGGCATGCAGAGCCAGGTATACACAGCCAAATGATCCTTGTCCAATGAGCGCACCCTTCATCCACTTGTCGTCACCCCACGACTCTCCGGCCAAGAAGCTTTGCAGCTCCTCATCCACGTCGTCGCCATCGTTGGTCAAGGCTTGACGAATCTCCTGGAACGATCCGGAGCCTGTTGAGTTGTCGCCGTCATAGTAGCTCGTGGCTGTGGTGTTGCCTTCAGGGTCAGTGACGCTCAAGGCGGCCGAGTCGGAACCGCTCTCAGTGAATGAGACATAAGACTTGCGGTTAGGTTCGAGAGATGATTCCTCTTGAAGTGTGTCAAGTACCGAGGAGGTTACTGAATCGCGGTTGTAGGCGTTTTGGGGCACTCGCATATGCGATGAGTCGCGGTTCTTGACCTTGGCAAGTTGCGAATTGGCATTGAGCCACGAGTCAGCAATCGTTGGAATGGGGGGCGCATCCTGAATGCTAGAGGCAAAGCTAAGGCTGCTAGCCACGCTGAGCCGGCTGTTGACCTTGCTCAAACGAGTCGATCGTCGCATAGAGAGTCGTGCTGTACGGTCAATGTCCTCTCTAGTGTGGTCGGGGAAGTACGACGTTAGATCAGACGCAATCAGCTCGCTGGGAGGTCGAAGTCCACCGAATTGTCGAAGTGCTCCTACGCGTCGAGCTGGTCGTGATTCCGCTTCTGAAGGAGGACGCTCGAGGTCCTTGGCTGCGTTGTGTAGATTTCGCTCGCGGTCTTGATAGGAAATCGGGGACAGCGGCGACTGGAGCTGGTCGTTCCATTTCTCTCCAAGCATCTTCTGGACCTTGAGTTGACTCCGCTTGTCCACCGTCTCAAGCGCTCGGGCATGCTTTTGCTGTTCTTCCTCCATAGCAATGGCCGCAGCACGATGTAATTCTGCCTCACCTGGTTCACCCGCTGGAACTCTCCGCAAAATCAATCGATTTCGTTCTGGTCGTCGCTGGTCCTTGATGATACGCCAAAGTTCCGTGTCGCCAAGTCGTCGGCATTGGCCTGGATCGGGGTCGATACCGGCTAGAACCCAGAAGCAGTAGTTCCTTTCGTGGTCCTCGCGTAGGGCGAATTTTCGAAGTGTCACTCGCATGACCTCCTCGCAGGTGTTGCAAGCGGAAATCTTGACAACCTTCGTAACGCCGCCAGTCGATATAACGCGAATAACTTCTTGACCCTGTGGTAAGGCAGCCATCAGTGAACCGTCCATACTGGAGTTGTTCCTGGTATGGGTCGTTACCAGACGGTTTGCCGGAATATCCGGGTTGGCATTCATGATCCTTTGTCCTTGAGCATTCACTGGACTGGTGACATATGTCTTGCCTCGCGCCCGCAGATTCCGCAGATCGGTGCCAGGTAGGGGAGAATTGGGCCTAGAACCATTGTCGAGAGCACCATGAAGGTCCATCTGTCTTGAAAACCGCTTGTTAGAGGATGATGTAGGGACGCCACGCGATGTATTGGGCAGTCGTGGGGAACCGCTGGGTGCGGTGATCTGAATATCGAGTCCGCCGAACGAGTCCTAAATAAAAACGCATGGTCAGTCCGTGAGCTCAGCATGACCAATACCACTGGTATAGCTTACCCGATTCCGCTTCTTCTCGTTGGCGTAGGCCCTGGTCCGCAGTTTCTTAATGCTAAGAAAAAGTCTGACGCGATCGCCGACTTTCTCGACGCCCATTTCTTTAAGCACTTCCTTGTCCATTTCCAAAAGGTTCTCGCCATTGATGTGGTTCTTTCGAAAGATCTTTTCGTATTCGCCGCACTTTACAGTTCGCAGATACTCGCACACTTGATCTTCGTCCCAGATCTTGACGGATTCGGCGGGATCGCTTTCGTTGAATTCGGACTCTGTCGGGCTACCGTAAGCACCTGAAGAGGGCATCGTTGGAGCTCTCCGGGGCGGGGCCATTGTGGGCTGAGAGGGCACTGGAGTGAGTGACGAAGCACCCAGGCCGATGGGAAATGACGATTTTGAAGCCAACATAGCCATCTTAAGAGAGTGGTCGATCTCACGATCAACTACCGAGGATGATCAACGGTGTGTGGAAAGTCGTGAGGTTTGCGAGGAATGAAGTTGTTGTTTGTCGCCAAACAGCGGTGCCCAAGACACCAAATTGAGGTGGGATACCCAGGCCCAGCTGAGTCGATGGTCGCTCACGGTATGATTGGAGTGTGTGCGAAACGGCGGATGGGTCGAGTGCAGAGCAGGTAAGTACTCTATATTATTAGTAACGTGAAGCCAAACAAGTAAAAAGCGATCAACGCGAGGCACTTCACAAGGAAGTGTAGAAGGGTATACGGAGGTCAGGCTGAGCTGAGGTGAAAAGAGGGAAAAGTGACGATGGGCGGACAATGGAATAGAAAGTATTTTGGTAGTGTAACTAGAGGGGGATGGGACGGTTTGGCAGCCCGGGTACAGGGGAATGGAGTAAGAGCAGGGGACTGGCGGTGGTTGCGGCGGAGGTACCGCCACAGCAGCGGGTACTTGACTTAGAGCGCTTTAGCCCGCAACTGTAGTGAACACGAGCAGCAAATTGCAGTTGGATATCCGCGACAGGCATGTATCGACTAGACCTGCAGGTACCTACTTGACGGTGAAGTGGTGCCTCGTTAGCCTGATTCAGGTTGACGGGCTTGGCCAGCTCTACAGCTTCGATTGGGTCAACGTAGAGGCGACTGGCCCCTGTAGCAATTATCACGCTGTGATCCGGAGGAAGGCTCACAAATCAATAGACGCCCAAGGAATGGACGGTTACGAGCTTAGGCTTTGACAACCGGGTTCATTCTCCGACACCGACACGGGGATTTGTCAATGTGAGGATGAGAAGCTGCCCTATGCGACAAGGGGATATCAATGCTTGCTGGCAGACGAGTAAGCAAAACTCCACTATGAACAACACAAGAGGAAAATAAGAAGCGATCCCCAGACTCAAAACAGAAAAGAAGCGACAAAGTGCGCCCTTGAAGACGTAAATATGGACCCTTCCAGGTGGGTCGGTAAATAATCGATACTTTACCTAACTTTAGCTAAGAGGTGATAAAATAAATTAGGCACTTTAGTCGATCTTTACCCTGAGATATGCTCTAGTTATTATTGATAACTTATCCTAAAGTTAGGTAAAGTGTCGATTATTTACCGGACCGCCTGCCTTCTAAGCGATCTGATCGCGGCGTTCCAGAGTTCCAGAGTGAGAAGTTCCACATGCCATGCTGATCGTGACGAAAAGAACAAGGGCAGAGCCGCCGCTAAGTCTCACGTCTGGCTGACTGTTGATCACTGCTCGTCGCTCAGAATGGAGTTCTTGTTTACCGTACTCATGCACTCATGCACAAGAGATGAAGCTGGGGCTCTGCTGACATGCAAGTTTCAAATTGGTTCTATCGTCTCCGCCCAAGGGTATCAATATATTTCTTTCCAAAGATAGATACAAATGCAATATCATCGACCGGGAGCTGTCATTAGCGCCATGACGAAAACCATCACTTGAAACTGAAGCACAAAGACGCGCAACGGGCGACGACAGGTGCACTGCATGCCCTGAAGCCTCCCGCATCCCGTCGCTCATCAGCGGACAGTGAGAGGAGAATGGCAGTTACAGTCACAGTCACAGCTCGGATCAGGTTGTCACCGAAGGCACAGCTGCTTGTCGGGATACGCTGATTCGTGGAGTGTCAGAGCATGAAACAAGTGAGCCCAGACCCTGGATGCTGGGATCGGGGCGGCTACAAACCCAATTGATAGGCCAGACGCCGGCCATGGATGAAACAGACCGTGTTTCGACCGGGGCCACTCGGATGACGCCGTCCGAGTTAAAAGAGCGCACTCATCCTCCTCATGAGGAGAAGAAACTGATCGTCATGTGCTTTTCACCTCGGAGATAACTCATGGGAAAATTGGAGAGTTCCCATGATCTTCTTTAGCACTTCGAGAAACAGCAAAACCCTCTGTTAATGAGCTAAGCTAGTGGTATGTAGTTGTTTTTCTTCGTCCTAACGCATAGCATAGTGCGCTAGATGATTACTCTTGCATGAGGGGAAGTGGAGAGCATAAAAGTTATTTGAATTGGGTTTGAGTTTCTGTAAACTCTCTGATCCATCTCGGAATAGCTCTCGGCCATGGACAAAGTAAAGCAATGCAAGCTCTACCTAGCATTGAAAGAAAACAAGAAAAAATACGTGCTAGTGGATGAATGATACACAGCGAAAAGTTGCTAAATAGAGTAACATGAATGAAACACGCAAACTGGTACGTGCATCATCCATCGCCATCCTTGCTCAGCTTTGTTGAGATGCAGTGTACCACCGGGCGCTTTGTCGTGTTTCATCTTTTGATATTGCTCCCTTTTACCCAACTTATCCCGAATTATCACAAGGCCAAGACTTTCATGTAAGACATAATGATGTGAGAGTTTCACTGGTTGACCGCCATCATCAAGCCATTACTGCAAGTTTGGTTTCTTTTTGAGATCTAGACCATCTGGGCTGAGAGTTGTAGAGCCAACACTAGGTCATCGGCCAACTTCAAACCCACCAAAGAGTCCATGAATGAAGTCTTAACTGGCAACACGATTCATTATCTCAAAAACGACGGCAGCCCAGGACAAGCAACAAGGTGTGCCCTGTCGTGTCGTATCTTATCATCCTAACTGGCAATCTGTCGTTTTCCCGGGATTCTCTTCCAAGCACAAGCATGAACAGGACCACCCTTTACTTTCCATACCCTGCATCTGAGCAATGCTACAAGAAACAAGACCCCAAGCTTGGACTACGCGCGAACTCGGGTGCAGAATAGCTGGCTAGCCACGTGGCTGGCACCTAGGCCGAATTGCGAGTGTCTGGCATGCTTGGGCTTGTTAGAACAAGGCTATGGTCGTGATGACTAGCTCTGTTAATGGAATGCTGCCCTATAGTTCAGAGTCATTTTTATTCCGGTCACCGAAGAATCCATATGATGAGAAAACAAGAATATGGACAAGAGGGAAAGGGAGGATATGAGTCTACTCTTTACTAACAATTTGATCCCATGCCTAGATACCGTACCTATCTTCCATAACCATCAATTCCTCAGTTAGAATCGAATGATTACATAAGGGTCTTACAACTTTCCACATAGAATCATTTTTATCTAATAATCGAAGCTATTCCCAGATTCTCTTCTAGACCAATACTACTAGCTATGATAACGATAGCAAGATAAAAGTGTGGAGATTCGATTTCCAGAGATCCAGCGATCTCGGCTTCCGGTCGGTCCTGCCCTACCGACTTTGGGGTAGTTACCTTATTCTACGAAATCCTTCTCAACTCTTCACTTCTCATCTCGTCACCTTCAAAACTCGACGTTTCACACAACTTCGATTGAATATTTCCATGAGTGTCTAACGAGAATTCATAATCTCTTCCCTGATTGGACCAAGTGGTCAACCTTGTTCACGTCTACCGATTTCGCAGTGGCCCATAGAACCCCGCATGAGCCAACGAGTAGTTCACTATCTCGAATTCCGCAACAACCCGCTTGAGAACTGCTAGTGCCGTACCGCCCTGCGACTTTTCAACCCACAACTCACAGGAAATCATTACTCCCCCACGATCACGACATCGCCAGCGTCTTCTTTGGTGCACAATTGGATCCAATCCGAGCACGAGCTGGAGTAGACGGCGTCTCCTTGACGAACACAAACGGCATCGTGTGCGGCAACTTTGACGATCGTGCCAATTGTTGCCATCCCACACCAGCTATACCACATCTCGTTGTCTGCTTCACTCTCACTCAGTAGCACACAAACTTTAGGAGGACCCGGTCATCCCCGGCATATGTACGAATAATCGTCAAAGTTTAGGGCTTCGAGCACAACCACAAGCGTGTTGATATTTGTCGCTCTCTCGACTTGTCCTATATCAGCAGTCTCAAACGATCCGGCTACACCGATCACAACCAAGGCATCATGACCAGCCAGCGCAAACCTGTTGTCAGCTTCCTCGGCCCAGTCGCTTCCTATTCCCATCAGGTAAAGTTCATCCCACGGTCGCCCCCCTCATGGCGAGTCGCATGACACTAGTCTGAACTGACCTGGTAATGCAGGCTGTTCGCCAGGCCTTTTCTGAGGATACCTGGGAATTTTACCCTGCGGTCACCATAGATGGTAGGTAATTGGTGTTACGTAGCAGTCGGACTGTCCGTCGCTGATTCTTCTGGCGCAGACGTCTTTGATCAAGTCCAGGATGGCCAGGTGCAAGCCGGTGTTGTGCCCTTTGAGAACTCCACAAATGGTTCCGTAGTCTTCACATTGGATAACCTGGCCGACAGAGCCAAGCGTTACCCGGACATTACTGTTGATGGCGAGACGTACGTGGACGTCCACCATTGCCTTGTTGGTCACAAGAGTACGGCACCCGTTGTCGAAGACACAGCTGAGGGATCCGGCACTTGCACGCCCACAGCCACTGACCCGTCACCTTCAAAACCGCGGTCTAGACCCCTGGTCAGTCTCAAACATATCCAACGATTATATTCGCACCCTCAAGCATTCGGTCAGTGTACGGCCTTCATCTCCACCTATCTCAAGGGTGTCGAAATTTTCGAGGTTAGTTCGACCAGCAAGGCGGCTGAAATTGTAAGCAAGGATACCACTGGTACCTGGGCTGCCATCTCCAGCGAGCTCGCTGCTGGAGTTCATGGTCTCGATTTTCTGGGTAAATCAATCGAAGACCGTGAGGATAACACTACCCGTTTCCTGGTGATTGGCACCAATGCTGCAGGCCCGAAAGACTTGGAAAAAACCAAACAAGCTGTGGCGCAAAAGGGAAGCAAATCACTTGTGTCCTTTACAGTACCTCACACATCACCTGGAGCTCTGGCGGATGCATTGAGCTGCTTCCGCGCCTTTAACCTCAACTTGACCAGCATCAACAGCCGACCTAGCCTCGTACAGCCCTTCCAATACATATTCTTCATCGAGTTCGAAGGTCACAAGTACGACGATCCGGAAGGACGGGTCAATGGTGCATTGGAAAAGATTAGTCGCGTGGCCGAGAGTTGGAGGTGGCTTGGAAGCTGGGAGAGACACAGATAACTTGACCAACAACGAACAGGATGATTCTCCCACGCTCTGCGACGTTCATGTACCCACTATATCAACATTCGGTCTCTGCTGCATATCCGTGATGCAAGGGCATCATTGGAAGCGGCGGCGGGAACTCCCCGTTCTAACCTGTAGCTCTCGCGGATCTGCTCTAGAAGCTTTAAGGAACTCCCCGTGAGGTGGTGGGGCTGATTGCGTGCTCATTAATGCTGTCCTGACAGGTGTTTTAACAGGGCCTTTAGCAGGCAATGGATTTAAGGACGCATTGAGGATCACGTACCTTACTGTACCATCATCGGGCCGTCCCACGTCGTTGTGTACAAGATTTATAAAAACGGAATATCGGTTACTTATCAACGTCTGCATCACAGCCATTCACACCCACTTGTGGTGTGGTCCCCCCAATGTTCTTCACGGGGCCATTGCCACGGCGCCACCTTTGCCAGGGCTACATCCACGGAGTTGAGATTTGATCCCCCACTATCCGGACTACGCGAACCCATTAACAATGCCAGGTTTACGCTATAAAATCCCTTTCAGGCACTTACAACACATAACTCACAGCAATGGATAAAAACAGGCCCTTTTGGAGCTGATGGGATTGGCTTGCATCGGGCTGGACCAAACCGCGTGGGGTCAACCGGAGGCATTGGCCCCTGGGATGCATCGCAAGTCGTTGAGGACAAGGATGAGAGACCGAGGGCCCGACAAGGCACTTGTGGGATTGTGGGAAGGACGTAAAAAGCATCAATGAGAGGCGAGAAAACTCAGCAAACCGTGAGGCATATGGCCTCTAGTTTGCTGTAGCGGAGACCACTATCGGCCATCATGACGTACACGCCGCATGCGCAACACTCCCCGAGAGGCCACTGAGGATCAACCATGGGCCACACGCCCAGGGCTAAGGTGGGATGGCCTAGCCTACTTGGTAAATAGTCTACGGACCATCGCTTCAACGTTAAAAATCGGGCGATGGTCCGGAAGCTCAAGAGCAAACTCTGTGAGTACACTGGGTGAGTCGAATACCTTTTAACTGCTTGGGCTGCTGCTTCAGAGCTTTTGTCTTTTCCCTCTTCTTCTCATCCCTCTTGCTCCTATTCAGCTTAATGTTGAAACAACAACACTTATCTGCTATATCTCCCTTTTCTTCTTGGTTCTTTCACCCAAAATGGCGCCCCAACCTATCTTCACTGCTACGCACCCGCGTGCATGCTCAACAGCCTTCGAGCGGGTATGTTTAACCTTCCAAACCTTAGAGTTTTGCTGTCTATCTTGTCTTTGACTTGAGTCATGATTGCGCTTTTTTTATGCTGGTGCTGACTGTATCTGATAGGTCTTCATGGCTCGCCGCGATATCCTAGAGAGCGTTCACGAACCTTTCGGAGATGCCTTCTACTACGGTCCTGAGATTCTCAGTGATCGCTTCCGAAATGATACTGTCACCCGCGAAGAGAGTGGTTTCTCTCACAAGACCTACAAAGACGTCCTCAACGAGGTCATGGATGCGGGTAAAGATGTTAGTATAACCTCTCCCCTCGCCTACCCTCCTCAAGTTCATGCGATCGTCCGAACTCCCCGAACTCCCCGTTCACCCCGCCCTCTCGAGTGAGGGGAAGAATCTGTCAAGAATCAAGCATGTGCCACAGCCAAGTTTTTCTTATGCCTACTTGATTTACATATCATGATCATGATCATGCAACCAATGTTACATGTCATATCCTTATCGCCACCCAAACCCGTTATTTCATTGGTGTATACCATACGATGAGAGACTCGTCTTTCCATGCATAATGCTTACATATACGCGCAGGGCAAGCGAATCTTCATCAAGGACATGGCCTACTACCTCATGACCCCGGACAACAAGCCTACCAAGACTGCCCCGTCCCTGGGTGAGGAAGAGCCCGGCAACCCAACTGTGTTGCCGATGGAGGTCCTGAAGCAATTCCAATTCACCTTCCTTATCCGCCACCCTCGCCGAGCTATCCCCTCATACTACCGTTGCACGGTGCCACCTCTGGATGAAGTCACAGGTTTCTATGACTTCATGCCCAACGAGGCTGGATATGAGGAGCTCGTGCGCTTCTTTGATTTCCTGATCAAGGAGAACATTGTCGACAAGGACAACCTAGTTGTCGTCGACGCTGATGACCTTCTCGATAACCCCGAGAAGACCATTCGGCTCTACTGCGAGAAGACGGGCATTGACTTCAAGCCCGAGATGCTCGAGTGGAACGATGAGGACTGCGACTACGCCACTGCTGCCTTCCAGAAGTGGAATGGCTGGCACAACGATGCCATCAAGAGCTCAGCTCTGAGGCCCCGCACTCATCACCAGGTACGTTAACGATTTCTTCTAAATCGCCCCTCCCTTGCCCGTCCACCTGTTTGTCTGCAACAACATCCGCTGTTCGTTCGCGCTTCTTGTGGTGGGTGAAAAAAGGCTGACATTTGTGCTAACTAAAGAAGACCTTGACTACCGAGGGTGAAGACAAGGAGTGGACCGCCAAGTTCGGCGCCGAGGCGCAAAAGGTGATCCGCAAGACCGTCGAGGATAACGTCGCTCACTACGAGTACCTGAAGCAGTTTGCGCTGCCCATTTAAACTAATTGGCTGTGTGCTCGCTCTGCTATTGTAATGGGTTGATTTCCCTACGGTTTTGGGTTTCTTGCGTTTCTGCCCCTTATCAGATTGAACTTTACACCTGGCAACGAACCGGGGCTTATGAATGATTTATGAGCGTCTTTGGATTTAGTTGATGGTACAGCTGCTATCATACAACGACTTGGCACCGCGCCACTTTATGAATATATACATACACCCACATTTGACAAGATCTTGCCAAGTCTGCCGTGATCGAATGTCCCTCTGCTTGCACCCAATCGCCTCGCTGCCAAACTCTACTATTGGACGTAGTATAATACTAGATCGCATCCAAAATACATAGTTTTGTACATTAATTGTTAATACCTGAAGTTGGTAGAGGAATCTTACACCAACCATGTCAGAAGGCTTCTTCTCATCTGACTTCATCTCTTCAGGCTTCTCCCCAGGCTCCTCCAAACTATTCCTATGACTCAACAGGCTTTCCTTCGGCCGGTGGCTTGGATGTTGACTTCTTCGTGGAATCCTTGTTTGCAACGTAGGTCGGCTTTTCGAACAGTCCGTGACTAACGTTTTGAGACCACTCCTCAGCGTACTCCCTATCCTGATCGTTGGCCCAGTTGACTTTCACACCCAAAAGTTTCCTCGGGCTACTCTCGTCACCTTCAGACGTAACGATTTTGTTTCCTCGGCCAGCACCACTCAGAATAGCAGCCATATCGGCGATAGAGTTTGACTTCTGCGCATTAAGGGCAATGCCACGCTCCTCCTTGGTGCGAATGGGACGGAAGTCCTTGTTGCCCTTCTTCTCCTCCTCGGCGATTCGCTTGTGATCGGCGGCGGTGTACTCCTCAGGTCGCTTGTGTCTGAATTCGTCATCCCAAGCCACCTCGTGCAGGTGCTTCAACTCGCGCAATTTTTGAAAGACGGAGCGGCCGATGGCGCCCTTGCCGGCGGGGAAGGAGATGTGTGCGAAGGGGGACCAGTAGTCTTTGCGAAGCTTGGCGGGCTTTGTCTTTTTGCCGTTGAAGGGGAGTTGCTTGAGATCGTGGAATCCCTGTAGACGATGTGTCAGCCCAACAATGACTTTCTGTATAGTCTCTGCCCAGAATTGGACTTACATCGAGCTTCTTATCAAAACTGTAAATGATCTGGTCCGATCTTCTGTGTCCAAAGACATAGATGTTCTCGCCATGGGCAGGAGGGTTGGCAGGGAAGCCTGAGTTTTTGGGCTTGCCGAAGTGGCCGTGTCGGACGCATATCCGTACGTAGTTGGGCAATTGGCCCAGTCGAGATGTCGGTGCCGTATTCATGGTCGTCCGCTGTGAAGTTGAGATGAGCCTTGATGGGACCGCTGGGAAAAAATCCCCAGTATCCCCGGCTCAATCACGGGTGATCGCGCAGTCACGTGAGCTGGAATAGACTAGCAACTACTGGCCAGAAAACCCCCAGAATTTACCCCATGATGGTTACAAGATAAACTATCTCTGCATAGCCCAATCTAATCAAACTACATGTTGACTAAAGGCTGAAATCTTCAGGATTCAGATGACATGCTTATTACCCTGTCATGACGCCACCTCAAGGTATGCCGTAAACTACGATTAAACCTCTATTCCGGACTTCTTATTCCCCTCCAGCTAGGCTCGATCTGAATGTCATTGCTATTTTGAGAACATAACATTACCACTTCATGCTCATCCAGCAATTGGTCTCCTGAAAGTTGTTCAAAACTATGCTCCGGTCTAACCTCTTGAAATTCTGAAACAACTCTTCACTTTGCTTACGTATTTCAATTTAATATCTATCGTCAACTTACAGCCACATCGTCTATACGGCCGTTTCCGCTACCCGCGATCCCCACTGCGGGAGGGGTTGAGCCAATGCTAGAAAGACACTGACAGAGTCAGGTGACGATAAGATAAAATAACCCCCACTATCCTAACCGGGTTAAACCTTGTCTATGTGAAAGTGACGTAGAAGAATCCCGAAAGTGCCAGAAGCTTGCTGGCTAGACTGGATGTTTCCAAGAGCTTGTATCGAGCCATCTTGATTCTGCCAGAGCCTGCGATCAAGATCTCGATACTTCAAGTCGAACGACACACCCCGCTAGAGGCTTCTGTGGGAATATCCTGATCTTGTACGAGATCCACTCAGTTTGTGAATAAATTCATCTCTTCATCCTTGGGCTGCTCTACTTTCTTCTCTTCCTGCAGCAAACAAAGAGATACCCCACAACCACATCAAACGATACCCAACCCAACCATCCGAGGTTAGAAAACCCGACAGCCCTTTTCTTACATCCTACTATATATACTATACTTGGGCCACCTCACTTTACGACTATACTATACTATACTATCTATACACATTGATTATTTGTTCTTATAGCCTATCGTTTATACTACTACCGCAATCATGAACTCCCGCATGGACTTCACAGACCGTGCCCAAAAGGCTGTGGAGGATGCCATGGCCTTGGCTGAGCAATACGGCCACTCTCAACTTGTGCCGGTTCATCTCGCCGTCTCTCTGCTCGATCCTCCTCCCGACCCTTCAAAGGACCAGCAAAACGGTCCTCCGCCTACCAGCACACTCTTCCGACAAGTGGTCGAGCGAGCACATGGCGACCCTCAAATCTTCGATCGAGCCCTCAAGAAGACCCTCGTCCGACTGCCCAGCCAGGATCCTCCACCTGAGCATGTCTCTTTGGCACCTCAATTCCACAATGTTCTAAGAAAGGCAATGGACTTGCAAAAGGTCCAGAAGGATACCTACATCGGCGTGGACCACCTCATCACCGCGCTTTCCGAGGAATCAACTATCCAGGGACCTCTCAAGGAAGCCAACGTTCCCAAGCCAAAGCTCATTCAAGAGGCAGTGCAGGCTATTCGAGGAACCAAACGAGTCGACAGCAAGACGGCCGATACTGAGGAGGAGAATGAGAACCTGGCCAAGTTCACAATTGACATGACTGAAATGGCCCGCGAAAAGAAGATGGACCCCGTCATTGGTCGAGAAGAAGAGATTCGCAGGGTCGTACGGATTCTGTCCCGACGAACCAAGAACAACCCCGTCCTTATCGGTGAACCCGGTGTTGGTAAGACCACCGTAATCGAAGGACTGGCTCAGCGAGTCGTCAACCGGGATGTTCCCGACAACTTGAAGTCGTGCAAGCTGCTCTCGCTTGATGTGGGCGCACTTGTCGCTGGCAGCAAGTACCGAGGAGAATTTGAAGAGAGAATGAAGGGTGTTTTGAAGGAGATTACCGAGTCCAAGGATGTCATCATCCTGTTTGTTGATGAAATCCATCTTCTCATGGGCGCTGGTTCGTCCGGTGAGGGAGGCATGGACGCTGCCAACCTTCTCAAGCCCATGCTAGCCCGTGGCCAACTGCACTGTATCGGTGCCACTACCCTTGCCGAATACCGCAAGTACGTCGAGAAGGATGCCGCTTTTGAGCGTCGATTCCAGCAGGTCATTGTCAAGGAGCCCAGTATCGGTGAGACAGTTTCCATTCTTCGAGGTCTCAAGGAGCGATACGACCGACACCACCGTGTTACCATTCTCGACAGCGCTCTGGTAGCCTCTGCTAACTTGGCTGCTCGCTATCTCACCTCTCGGCGACTGCCCGACTCGGCTATTGACCTTGTGGATGAGGCTGCCGCCGCAGTTCGTGTTGCTCGAGAATCTCAACCCGAAATCATCGACTCTCTTGAGCGCAAGCTTAACCAGCTCAGGATTGAGATTGCGGCTCTCGAAAAGGAACGTGACGAGGCATCCCAGACTCGTCTTGTGCAAGCTCGCAAAGATGCCAAGAACGTCGAAGAGGAATTACAGCCTCTTCGCGAAAAGTACCAGAGTGAGATCAAGCGCAGCGAGGAAATCCACAAGGCCAAGCTGAAGATGGATGATCTTGAGAAGCGCCTTGAAGATGCCATAAACAACTCTGAGCACGCAAAGGCTGCTGATCTCAAGTACGGTGCCATCCCTGAACAGGAGGCTGTCATCAAAGAGCTCGAGGCACGCAAGGCTGCCGCTGACGCTGCTCTCAACGCTAATGCTGCTACCGACGCCGGCGGTGCTATGGTTACAGACATTGTCACCGCAGACAACATCAACGAGATCGTTGCCCGATGGACTGGCATTCCGGTTACTCGTCTACGTACCACCGAGAAGGAGAAGCTCATCCACATGGAAAAGGTGCTCGGCAAGGTCGTCGTTGGTCAGAAGGAAGCCGTTGGATCTGTTGCCAATGCTATCCGACTCCAGCGTTCCGGTCTGAGCAACCCCAACCAGCCGCCTAGCTTCTTGTTCTGTGGTCCCTCAGGTACCGGAAAGACTCTTCTCACCAAGGCTCTCGCCGAGTTCCTGTTCGACGATGCCAAGGCAATGATTCGCTTCGATATGTCCGAGTACCAGGAGCGACACGCACTTAGCCGCATGATCGGTGCGCCCCCTGGATATGTCGGTCATGACGCTGGTGGTCAGCTCACTGAGGCTCTTCGCCGCAAGCCATTCTCTATTCTGCTCTTCGATGAGGTTGAAAAGGCAGCTAAGGAAGTCCTTACTGTTCTTCTCCAGCTCATGGATGACGGCCGTATCACTGACGGCCAAGGCAGAGTCGTTGATGCTAAGAACTGCATTGTAGTCATGACCTCTAACTTGGGTGCTGAGTACCTTGTACGACCTGGTCTTAAGGAAGGTCGTGTCGACTCCGGCACTCGAGAGATGGTCATGAACGCCCTCCGCAACTACTTCCTGCCTGAGTTCCTCAACCGTATCAACTCAGTCGTCATCTTCAACCGTCTCACACGCAGAGAGATTCGCAAGATCGTCGACATACGTCTTGGAGAGATTCAGAAACGACTGGAAGACAACGGGCGCAAAGTGCGTATCGACGTCTCAGACGAAGGAAAGGACTACCTTGGAAACAGCGGATACTCGCCAGCTTATGGTGCCCGCCCTCTATCCCGTCTCATTGAGAAGGAGGTGCTCAACCGTCTTGCTATCCTCATTTTACGCAACAACATCCGCGATGGCGAGTACGCGCGTGTTGAGCTCATCGATGGCAAGATTGTTGTCCTGTCCAACCACCCCGACAGTGAGCTCGGTGAGGATGAGGATATGGTAGATGAGGAGGATGCAGTTGATGAGTTGGTGGATGACATGGATCAGGACATCTATGACTAAACGAAAGTGGAAGACTGAAAAAGTACTACAGATTCTTGTGTTGGATAATGTTGTTTTTCTCAATGAGTTTGATGAATGCATGACGGAGTTAGGGTATCATGTCACTGGTTGTATTCAAAAATCATGTACTTAATTAGCTGTTTATACAATGGGAACAAAAGTTGAAGTTTATATTTATTTAAATGGCCCAAGACTATGTGATGTGCTACAATTTACCAATCTACCATTTTGAACAGTTGGCAACTTAAGTATCCGAAGAACATTCCTAGTTTAGTGTTTCGTAGGCCAACCGCAAGCTACTAAAGTATTGTCCAAAGATGTATTTAACATCTTATACTCCTCACAAATAACTTGTAAGTTTATCTCATGTCCACGCTATGCAGGTCCTAGGAACACAGGTCCCTCTCCAATCCATCCAAAATCGTCAATGATCATAGACCAGTCAATTCCCTGAAGCGGGTCCAGGGAGCTATCCAGTTTCTGATCTTGGCCAGTGTTGACATCTGTATCGGCATTGACGTTATTACTGGTGTTGTTAGTATTGTTCACTGGAAGGTTTGTTTCTAGATGCCATGTGTGAGCAATCTCAGTATATCAAACAACAGTACAAACTTACGAAACGCTTCAATACCCCTTTGCGCACCATCTGTGCTCTTCTTCGCCTCCTGTAGCGCGTCTTTGAAGCGTGTGAGACACCAGTACGACGTAGCAGCCCCTATACGATCTGGCCACGCGCCTATGGGAATGTCCCACTTGGGGAGCATATGCCTCACGGACCAGAACGTCTCGAGGATAACGGACCCGCGTATTGGGAGATCGTTGTCACGAACTGAGCAGCTCTTCAAAAGAGTCAGAACCTGCAGAGCGATGTTATCAACATCGGTAGACGAGAGGTGACTCGGGGCGGCGTTGGAGTGTAGCGTGGAGAGGAGGATGCAGGCAGCGTCGACGAGGGCGCGATAGATCCAGTGGGTGCAGTGCGTGAGTAACTGGCATGTGGACTCGAGTGTGAGAGCGGCATTGATGAGGTTATGTGAGGTGTTGTAGACGCGGAGGGCGTTGAGGGTGAAGTTGGGGCGTTGGCTAGGAGGTGAGACGAAGTAATAGGCCTGAACTTCAAGCTGCGCTATAAGGATTAAGAAGCGGGAAAAGTCTAAAAGTGTGTTATTAGCTAAACAGCGCCTCGTAATTTGTATCTTCTTTATTCATACCAGTTTCGACACGGATGACGAGTGGCTTAAGGAGCTCAAACTCGTCTTCCCATGATCTAACGACTGCTTCAGGGACCCCGTTATCTGAAGAGACCTGCGCTGTCATGGCTGTATGTAAGCGATTTGAGAATTTTTGTAGCTCAAACTGGGTGAGTAGTTCGGGTGCAAGAGTATCTTTGACGACGTCCTTGCATCGGGTGTCGTTATGTTGTAGAAAGGGTGGTGGATGTCCATTTCCTGTAGCAATTCTTGTCACGTACCGTCAGTTACTTGGCCCTGTCAGACTGTTAGGATTAACACACCTCTGGGCTAAAATGCAGCAGAATATCCACGTTATTGATGCCTCGTAGTCTGTACATGTCATGTTCTGGCGTCCACCTATCAAGAAGCTGGGGTGAGACCCTCGACCAGTATGCAAGCCCAGTAGCATAGACGCGTTTAAGGCGCTACTTATGTACGTCGGTGATGGATCAGTCACGAATCTGATGGTTGGAAAAGGCCAAGTGCAGATGATCAAGAGGACGTGAATAGACTCGAGGTCCAATGCTATGTTTGGTAGCAGGCCCCAGACGTCGCGGTTGAGAGAGTCGAGCAAGGCGGTTACTAGTTGCTCGTCTTTGGCGTATCGACGACAGGCAACGAATATGATTGTCCAGAAGAGAGTTGGCGATG
Source organism: Fusarium sarcochroum (assembly GCA_013266185.1). NCBI lineage: Eukaryota > Fungi > Ascomycota > Sordariomycetes > Hypocreales > Nectriaceae > Fusarium > Fusarium sarcochroum. Next base: position 31,365 of record JABEXW010000154.1, on the reverse strand, counting down.
CTTCATAGCATTGATCTGGGTCCTTCTTTCGTATGATCGGTAAATATGGGTGATAAAACTGTACATATCTGGGGGTTTATCAACACCGTTGCTCAGAGTACGAGGCCACATGAGAGTCTCACTTTTCAAAGTACCAATCGATGTCCTCTCCGGGTAAAAGCCGACCGCCTAGCAACCGAGGCTTCGTCGGTCCTGTCTTTTCGAGCAACTGAGTTGGTGGAATAAAGGCTTGAGGCGGCTGAGGATCCTGTAGATTGCTTGGTGACGGGAAGATATTACTGCTGCTGTTGGTGACTGGGGATATATGATTCGCCTGCGCAGGAAATATGGCACTGTTTATCTGGGGAGTTACTTTTGAGTCGACACTGTTTTGAGGATGAACAACTTCTTTGATGGATTTGAGTTCTTGTTCCAACAGCTCTAGTTTACTATTGGAGAGTCCGGCATCAGCATAAGTCTAGGGTACCGAAGGTTGGTGAGGATGAGACAAGGACACCAGGCTGTGAAGTTAATGGGATTAGTGGATTACCTTCTTCTCGTCACTCTCTTGTGCGATCGATCATATACACACGATATTTGTAGCTTGGCGCATCGCTGACATGGTTGTCCCGCAATGGTACTCGCTTTACACCGCACCTAGCACGTCCACTCAGTACGACTCCATCTCAGCCCAACAGAGTCTAGATAACTCACCTTTGAATCGCGACAACTGATACAAGCTACATTTCGCCTAATTTTGTTCTGAGGCGAGTCTGGCGCTTGTGCTAGTCCCGGGCCAGTTGTCGACGTCGGCGACTCGTCCGAAGATGGTGTTGGGGCCATTGATTGCACCACAAAGCATAGAGAGGCAATTCGTTGGTATCTCAGAGCTTCACTGGGATGCGATTCATAGTCAAATACAAAATTATATGTGTATCAGTGGTCAATTTGCAACGAGTGACTGATTAGCGTTTCCTGAGATGTGATTAGATTAGAAGGTTGGCGGTTGAGTTGAGCTCTATCTTAAGTGTCTGACGTCACGTGTGCCGTAGATAGTCTAAGTCCAATACAATGTCACAACCGAAAACTACCCTCGACAGCAGTGAGTGTACACATTCCATTATGTCACATTGATTCTAGAGTTGCTCTATTTTGTTTGTCGGGTTTCTAAATGCCAAACCCAGGTAATAAAACATCCCACCTCAATCTTGCTAGCTCAGGTGGTTTTCTTTTGCGCAGTCTCCTTCTGAACCCGCGCTGGTGTCTTTTCCGTCTTAAGCATAACGCTGACCAGCTTCAATAGGACCCAGGCAAACCCTATCGCAACAGCAATAGCTGTGCCTGACCTGATGGAATCTACACCCTCGTCCTTAAGGACAGGTACTGTGACTCGGTTCATGAGTCTGCTGCCGCCTTCGGGCTGTGGGTTGATATGCCAAAAGACGGTGTCGCGAGGGAAAAGATTGTCGTATCCCACGTTAAGGCGGTCAAATGGGTTCTCCAGGGTCTCCTCCCCTGAAGAGCACGCCCAGAAGACAGCAGGGTAAGGGACTTCAATCTCAGCCTGGCCACTCGCCGAAGGCTTGAGATACCGCAGGTGTAGAGGGATCTCAACATTCCATGATTGCTCTTGACTAGAGCCAGGGGGCGCGAGCCCAAGAAGAATGCTGGAACCCCATGTTTCAGTAGTGTATGCTGGCGCTTCCAAGTCGACAGGCAGAGTTGTGTATCGTAAAGCGGTGAGGTTCTTAGAGGCCAAAAACAAATCGTCTCCTAGCTGATATCGATCCGCGAAGATAGTCTTTGGTAATGTCAAGAATGCGTAGGGTGTGCATTCGCCCTCGGCGCTAGGAAGTTTGTTGGAGCTGAAGCTGAGTTGAAGTGTTGGGTGGAGTCCCGTGGGTGTGAGAAATCTGGAGGTGAAAACAGATTCATCTCGACGATGCCGAGCAGGGAAAGTGAACACGGCAGGTGAGGGCTTCTTCTGATCACTGAGGACAGACAAGACGCCAGCAACTCCAAGCTCAGTCTCCTTTATGTTTGGTTGCGAGCGGTCATCGACAAAAAGTCCCACCTCTACCCTCCTCTCAGACGATGCAGGAATTGCAATTGTCTGGGGTCGAAAAGGCCATAATGCAGAGACGATAAGAGCATTTGTGGTAGTGTCATATGATAAGTCCAAGCTGGTGGCGGTCAAGAGGCTACGCAGACGGGCATTACAGACAGAGTCGAGCTCAGGGCAAAACTCTTGGGAGCTAGTGGTTATGAAAGAGTGCAGATCCTCGAGTGCTTGGTAGAAAGAGAAGTTAGGAGAAGTAGAGGTACTTTGTTGTTTAAACTCGGTGAAAGCCTATTTCTGGTGAGCTGTGCCAGTTAACATTAACACGTATGACAAGGGGACATACGTCTGGTGTCGAACAGTCTAGTGGGCCAAATCTCTGGAGCCAAGCGCAGAGTTTTGATCTGGATACGGATAATCAGTAAATAAGTGATAGGTCTTACGACAACTGATCAAGGTCGAAAAAACATACGGGTTGCATGAGTTCGGTGAGGTAGGTGTGGCATAGACATGAAGTCCTGGTGAAATGCGTGAGGTGAAAGGATCCAGAGTCTCAGACTTGACAGGGCTGGCCCATTTGATGTGAAGAGCTTGATACTCGTCGAGTATATCAGTGAGCTCAGTAGGCAGCTCACTGAAAGGGATAGTGAGCTTGTCCTGACGAACTGACTCAATCTGGGGCCCCAGCAATCCAGCTTCTTGGATATCTAACGCTTCGGGATCAAGGGTATCGTCCCTGTGAATGAAAGTGACACGCTCACGCATGATGGCGGCTTGTGCGTGCGTATTCCTAGGCCTTGTTGTATGATGGTATATACAAGTCGACACCCAACTTAGAGTTATCAGGGAACTTGTCGCGTGCCACTGACCTATCGGACGAAATCTAGAGTAGGTTTAGATCCCGTCTAGGTATTTTAAGAGATAGGAAACGAGATAAATGGTAAATAGTGAAACCAGGCTTTCTGCCCTGTTTGGTTGCTTCGGTATTGAGCTCGGTGGACGATTTGGCGACAGATGCTCTAGAAGGTGACGTTGGTTGATGACCGAAGCTTGGTTGGCTAGAGCTCGAAAGTACCGGATACACGTGGATTCTATGGAGATCAGGCACTGGCTGGCGTCACTCAGTACCCTAGCCTCTGCCCCTCTTAGCCTTCCGCTTTGGTTACCGCCAGATATTCCACACTAAGCCTGTTTGGGGACCGACGCTCGATCCATTTCAACTTGAGTTGCGCCTACCGTACCGCCGCCTCGGTCGCGAATTGAAGGAAGTCGCTCGCCCAACGATCACCCCTTCCCGTCCCATTTTCAGTCTTCTTACCGTAGAGATGATACCACGACAGAGCCTCGATTTTTTCCCTCTTACATACTTATTGTTGCCTCCGTGAAACGACCCTCGAGAACGAGACTAGACTCTACCAGCGACACGCCGTCCCGACACGATCATGCCCATTTACAAGTGAGCCAACAACCGCTGTAGCTTCAGTGTGCGATACCGAATTGGAAACCAGACGACACAACCACGTTTGCGACAAGCGGCCTCCGCCCCGACAATTATATTCGTGACTACGATATCGGTAGTGAAGTTGCGACAGTAACGACATAGTGTCGTTCTGGCTGACCTACCAACGTTCCTCAATAAAAGTTGCACCTGTTCAACGCCATGTCCGACCATCAACCATATGTTACTATTCGTTCGCGAAGGCCTGCTGAAGGTCCTGGCTCGAGAAGCACTGGCCCTCCTATGGTGCGTCTTGCTGTTGGCCAAATCTTGACTATTCGGGTAACAAATGACTTACACAATACGTCTTTATAGGCTGCATCTAGTGGAGGAGATTACTATGCTAGATCCGCAACTCATGATACCAGCCGTACAAGTTTCCATGTAAAACACATCGGCCAATTCGCCCAGAGACTTGAAGATGTTGGTCTATCTTCCCTCATCCTGTAGCCAAGACACTATCTAACCTCTTTTTCAGTCCGCAGCCCGTGCCTTTCCCAACCGTGGAAAGTCATCTGCCAGATACAACAATGTGCAGGCATTATTACTACACTGGAACTCAGACGACCTCTTCGTTATTCCCGAGCTGGAAGATCTCGAAAAGTGTCTAAGCGAGGACTATGGCTTCAATACCGACATCTTTGCCATCCCTTCGGAGAATTCTCATCTCGAGCTGATGATGCGTATCGGTCAACTTATCAAAGGCCATGAGTCCCAAGACACTCTATTTGTGGTATACTACGGTGGTCACGCAAGAATAGACGAATCTAGGCAGAGTACTTGGTGCGCGTAAGTACTCAGCAATACTGCCATGTTAGCGAGATCCCCTGACAATCATGCAGAACCCGAGAAGCAAATTCACCCTGGCTTCAGTAAGGCCGTCTTCTTTCCATATGTTCGGTCTATGTCTAACTTTGTACAGATGGTCCGCAATCCAAACCCTCCTTGAACGCTCACTATCAGACGTTCTCATTTTATTAGATTGCTGTGCTGGGGCCGCAAGTGCGACTTTTCCCAGTGGAGCCAGCATCACAGAAACTATCTCAGCTTCGAGTTGGGATGCTATTGCTCCAGACCCTGGGCGTTACTCCTTCACCAATGCTCTTATTGAGGTGCTTCAGGAGTGGCGTGTCCGGGCCTTCTCCGCTGCTATGCTTCACGCCGAGGTTCTCGCTCGATTAAAACATCCCCGACCTATTACCATCAATGGCAAATACTTCGAGGCTCGATCAACCCCAGTCCACTTCATGATGACTTCCAATCACAAAGCACCTAGTATCGAGATGTCTCGAATGTCCCGTGGCGACAACTTGCCATCTCCTGAATTATTACCAATGCCTGCGATGGCCCATGAGACAGGCCGAGCCGCTGATTCTGCGTCGGTTTCACGAAACGACTACATGTTCACCGAACCTAACGAAGAAACCCCTCATGTCATGATCTCTTTGGCGTTGGAGGATGACCAGAGGCTCGACATCAATGCATGGGAGCAATGGCTGGGTGCCTTTCCTGCCATGGCCAAATATGTCAAAGTCCAGGGCGTCTTCAAGAGCCACTCAACTATGCTTCTTGTTTCAATGCCTGTTTCCATTTGGGACTTGCTCCCGGAAGATCACGCAACGTCTTTTGTTGCCTTCATTCGTTCTAACAATCTTATGACCCAGAAGCCTCGCAATCAATCAGTTCCGGTCTTGGTTCCAGCAAATCGTCACCCGACCGAGAACGATAGTGCCTCGTTCGTCTCCGGGGTTTCTGGCACAACCTTCGTACCTACAGAGATGACAGGATTAACTGGCCAGATGGGAGCTTTTCGGGATCCTGCGTACGGTAGGCAAAACTCCACCAGAAGTCCTCTCCCGCCTATTCAACAGCTCTCACCCTTGCATGTGCCATCGCAACCCGGATCCCCATCTCAAAACCTACCGCAACAGCCTATGAGGTCAATGCACTCAGCAACATCACTTAGCACGCTGCAAAGACAGCAATCATCATCATCGCTAGGGAACAGTGGAAATTTGACAAGGCAGATGATTATGAATCAGCAACAAGCTCTACGGCGCACTACATTTGGGGCTGATGTCCCGGAACCCAAGAAATTTTCGCCGCACGTGGAAAAGCGTCTAGAAGAATATTACCAAACTGAACCATTGCCAAACGATGGCCAGAAGGCATTCTTTGCCTCGAACCTTGGCGTAGAACCCTGGCATGTAGAAGTTTGGTTTCACCATCGAAGAGAAAGAGACGCATTTGCTCAACGATTCGCATCTCTTAGAGTTGAGGACTCCAAAGCCCGAGCTCACGAAGGGCCACGCATGATCTTACCTGCGAATCTCAGCGAACTTCTGGACATATCACTGCCAGGGCAGACTCTTTTACTCGATCTCCGCTCATCGACAGAATTCCAAAGATCACACATCAAGGGCGCAATTCACCTGCGCGCCCCGCAGTCTTTCTTGCGTCCAGCATCTCTAGACATGACTGAGCGAGCCTTCCCCGACGCACAAAGTAGGAGGAAGTTTTCGCATTGGCAACAAGCAAAGTGCATCGTCTTCTACTCACGCGGCCTCGAATACCCATGGGAATGCCCATCCGCTGAAATTTTACTAGAGAAGCTCTGGTCTTGTGGTTGGGGTGGTCGATGCTTCATCCTGAAGGGCCATTACCGGGAGTTCAGTGATTCATTCAGCAAGCATATTCATCGTACCCAAGATGCGGGTTCTGGGGAGAGTCTCTCTCAAGAATCAGCTGTCATCAGCCAAGCAGACGTATCGAGCAATGAAATGGGCTTTGCTGATCTTTTTACTCGTTTGGAAACAGAAGACCAGGCGCGTCACCTGAGCTCATCTCCTGGATACGATGAAGAGCGTACTACCGCACTGGCAGAACAGGAGAAGACACTCGAGAATGAGTTCGAGAATCACTTCCCTGCACTTTTCAAAAAGGCACAGGATGTTCACGGCGGAGCTGGAAGATCCGATAACGAAACCTTTGTAACAAAAGCCCAAATGGTGGAGTATCTGGATCGCGGCTTAACAAAGATTCGAGATGCTCAAACCTCACAACCGCAGGCCACGGTCTATGAGCCAGGACACTCTAAATTGGCGGCCGAGGGTTACTTTGACAGGACAAACGTGAATCGAGAATCAGACGAATATGTCGAGGTTGGTCGAGGGGATGAGCAACCAGTATCAGATGGAAGCCCGCAGATGACAGGTAAAGGCAAGGAGATTCGGGCCATGCCATCCCCAGACGAGATTACCCGGAGGGGACGAGGAGGAGGGCTTCTAAATAAGGTGTTTCGGCGGACATAGAACTGGGGGCATTATGGGTTATGATTGTACGGTGCATATACGGGTTGGTTCTTAACCCGACACAAGCGTTGATTTCGAAGGGGGGTTTCACAAAACATTAGAGGGGGGAGGTTGATTAACGCAGGGATTTTTATCTTGGGGCTTTGAACGACCATAGGAAGCGATAGAAGATTTTGAACTTTTAGTAACTCGAATCAGCACATCACCCTCACTGACGCCCCTTGCCTCAACCAACTCTACTCAAAGTGAACGTCTCGCCTAGCCAGCTAAGGAGCGTCGAGTTCCTGTAATAATGATAACGTCTTTTCTGCCTTGGGTATCAAAGGCGATATTGTCCGTTTTGAACGCAAGGTTCGTTGAGTTAAGTACGGGAGACATTAACGCATGTGGTTGTAACTTCCTGGTCGAAGTACAGGTAAACAAACAAATATTAGGACAAGTTTTAGTATAAGATCAACCTAAGGATACTTCAGTATTAATTTTGCTCTCAGTAGATATTTGGAAATTCACTGTTGTTTGCCCTAGATTGACACCATTTTCGACCTATAGGGTATACTACCTTTAACCCGAATTCGTTTGACCGACTTGAGAAGGGCAAGTTCCCTCGTACCTACTATTATCCTACATGGCTAAGCAGTGTGACATAATATTCATTTGACAGATTAGTTGTGACGGCATCTGTGCTCCGTCTTCTCTAGTGTTATACGCCTCCCTAAATCTAGGCATATGCTTAAGCAGCACGACAGCCCAGATACAGCAGCTGATGCCGTTGTGTAAAGCGGCAAGACCTCGTTTTCACGCGGCCAACCGCCGAAGCCAGACCGTCACTGGCAGTCGTTGCATGCGTGGGTGGAACTCGATGAGGGAGCGGACTGCCCAATGAAGAGCTTGTCGCGACTTTCCAGAAACCGAGCACCTCGGTGTGACAATCCGCAGACAGCGTGCAAGGGGGTGGAGTGAAGAGACCATCTCAATCGTGTAGAAGGCGCATGAGAACACAGGCTCGGGCCATAGCAGCAGGTGACACAAGTGTAACAAGCGTGGCATGGCATGGCATCATTGCACAGAAGAGAGTTTGCCAGGGGATATACGGAGTGCGGTCAAGCGGAAAGATACAGGACATAACCCCGTGGGTAATGCTTCGTGTTATGAAGCTGTCGTAGGTTAGTGCTCCGAGGTCGAAGGAACCAAGGACGATCGATAAAGGGGGAAAGGGTCACTAAAGGGGCATGATGGAGGGGACTTTGCAACTTTGACGGGCTGATTGTTGGTGATTGAGGTCAGATGCTGTATAGTACCAATATCAAATTCGCCTAAATAGCTGGTTGGTCTGTTGCTGGCTTCGGTCAGAGTAGGTAAATGGTAAACGGCGACCGTTGGTGGGCACCTATATCTGAGCAATATCACTGCAGAGTAACATAGCATGGTAGTTTCCAAACCTAGCATAAGCTCAAGGTTAACTAACTAGGTGCTTGGGGAACAGGGGCGAGCAACCCACAGTGCCGGCATACATACAGCAGCAAAGGATTGCCGTCTTGTAGCATTCATTCATCAGCCATCACTCATAGTCTCATCCATCACCCGAGACTGGCGCGGAGCACGGAGCACGGCCGAAGAAGAAAAATGACCGACCAAGAGGCCGAACCGGGGAAAGGGCCCGTGGCCTGGGGCCAAGGGACGCCCGGCCACGGCGGCTCAAGAAGGGTTTGGTGTCCGTCTGACAGGACGCTTGGACCGGCCACTTCAGGGTACGGTATCACGGCCCATGACAGCCTAGGGCAGAGGCACAGTTTTGAGCGAACGCATTGCATTGCATTGCAATTGCAATGAAATAAAATGGCTTGAGTTTGAGGGCGTTGGGCTGATTTGAAAGAATCCTGCCATGCCCAGGGTGGATCACCATTAGGTTGAAACCAGTATAATCCTGAAGATAGTTGCTTTTGGCTGTGGCGTCGGCTGTAAGCGTTGGGCTGCATCGCTCTGGAAAGCTACGGTATGTGGGCGTCGAATCAGACCCGAGCCGACTCGATGAAGGACTATCTTCGTACAACATCCAATCGCTAGTCGTTGTAGACTTTCTTTCAATGATACACACCATATTCTCTGTCGTAACCAGCGCATACGGAACGGTCAACAAACGCCTGCCTGTCGAAGGTCAAGTTTCACAATGCCGACATCGTTGCATTCTCCGATCGTCCTAGCCCAGAATAGTGTTTGACAGTCTGTTGACACCAAGAGAGCCTGGTCGACCGACACATCAATGCCAGCTTCCGACGATGACAACCAGATCCTGGCGATCATTAATGGGGTACGGTGTAAGCGACAATGCACGTATCAGTTGACAGGAAGCGAATATGACAAATATAGTGAGGAATGGGACAACGACAAGAAAAAGAAAAGAGAATGAAACTCGCCAGGCGCTGCTTTGTTTCCTCTCACATGCTTAGTTGATGCAAACCTTGTCTCTTCCCTCAGACGTGACTGACAAGGACCAGGTATTCTCTTGATCAATTGTCACAATGACAGGAACTTGGTTAACCTGTAAGAAGATCTGATAACATCCCAACAAGAGGTAACCTTGCGAGGGGCATAATTGCAGAAGGAATAACTGCCACATGCCTCAGAGTTGTGAGATGCACAAACCTCTGAAAATGAAGCAAACACCCAACGTGGCGACCCATGCTTGTCGTCAATTGCTTGATTTTGCGGATATCCACGGTGTTCTTCTACGTTTCTTGCCAGGTGGAGAACCCGTCGAGGTCATCCATCATAAGGACGTGTTTGAACAAACAAGTTGGGGTATACGCAGCATGAACGAGAGGGCCTCATGACAGGTGTTATGCATTTCTTTTCCTGCATGCAGGGAAAGAAAAAGACCTTGGACACGGGCAATATATGCCGCGATTATGCACCCGATGGATGATGGACTTGATTGATAGCGTACAACAAAATCTAAGTGCGACCTCGGGGCAGCCGCCGTTCGATCGAAGCGGGGGGTGATCCTGATCCCGCTCCCGCAATAAAGAGGATTTGGAGTCGTGTTCCAAACCCTGTTGCGAAACTCGTTAACGACTTTGCTTGACCTGACATGATCTGGCCTGACTCGATTCTGGGGCCGCGAAAAGGAAACGCAGTAGCCGCTGTGGACGACTGTATTGAGTGGGATGCCGCTGAAGAAGCCAATGCAGGGGATCCAATGTGGCAGTTGGTCCATACAGTTGTGGCCTGCCGCTGAGGGTCCCGCGTTGCCAGGATAGCCCCTGTTCACAGAGACACCTTTACCGTGCCGGATGTTTTAAATTGTAGCGGAGCGTTCCTGCGGGTCATGTTGCCTTGCTCCTTCTGGCATCGAACGAACATTAGATGAACGAGTCATGGTTTGGGAACTTTGCTGTGTACAAGTCGTTATCTGCATGGAATCTTTGTAGTTTCCGGTTATATTATTGAGGAATTAAGACCGGCATGTGAACGTTATACTCAAAGCCAAGGACTCGAGAAGCCACGGTGTCGCCGTAATATGGTATAATCCAGAGATCGCAACTGTCGAAGAAGCAGAGCAGGGCGAACTCAATATCTGATAAGTGAGCGAGAAACTCCCTATGACAGTTCCATTGAAACCGCTGCCGTCACCGCTTTTCTTTGTGTAGCAGTCCAACAAAGTCGTGTAGTAGTAATATGTGCATAATGTCTTGTAGCAAAAGAGGCAGGCCTCTCAGTAGGTCTGCACTGTTCATGTTATTAGTGTTGAAATATTATCATAGGCTAAAAAATCCGTGTCAGTCCCACGTTAACCTGACGTCGGTCGTTGAAGCAGATAATTGCATACAGGTCTTGCGACGCAGCTGTCATCAAATGATAACAGCATCTGCCTGACCTCTTTCAAATATGAGGGGGAAATACTGCAGGTCTGGCTGCCGTCTCCCGCCTGTTTGATTGTATTGAACATGTAGGAAGCCGTTGATATGGCAGAGTTGCCAACACATGCAGGTCATGATGACGGAGGACAACCTGGGTAAACGCGAGATAAGCGACGGCGTAGTCGTGAACGACACCCAATCAGTTGGGCATTGACAACTTACGATCCTGAACCGTGGCGGCAAGGGGCGACATTAGTCCGCATGATATGGTGTTGTGGGTGGCCGAATTGCTTTTTGCTGTCAGGAGTACAGTAATCACTATGGAGGCTTGGCACATCTGATGAAGAACGCCCCCACGTTGTTGAAAGGATACTTCAAGACTCGTATTGTGGGTGCCGTGGTACCAATTCAGATATGGTATGGCAAGGCCGATGAACTCATGCATGGCGGTGAATTCCATCAAGTATAATTCTTGACTTGGACGGAGACTTTTCTTTTACAACGAGTGCTCATTGATCGTTGGTGGGCGCATGATGGATGGTGACACAGAGATGAGACTGGGGTGTCCCGCAAAACATGTCAAAAGCCAGATCTGCTCGGCGCCAGATGTGTTGGTTTTGCAGGCCCACCAGGTCCCAGGAGCTGGTAGACGCGCCAGGGTGCCCTGGAAAGCCCCTCCCGACCAACGGGCTCTGCCGCTTGATGATTTGTCGCCGGTTGTGACCTCTGGAGGGCGAGTGATTGGAGGTTGTCAGGCAAGACTGGCTAGGATGCCGGATAGGCTACGGCTCTATTCCTAGTGCAGCCCTTGTTGCGAGTGTATCCTTGATGCCTCCGGTTCCATTTTGGGCTGCCACCGAGAAGGTGATCACAGAGCGTCGATATGTATCGGTCGCATACAGGACTTTGGGCAAACACTTGAGGTTGTCTCACTCCGGGTGAGATGTCAAGAAAGGGCCATGCGGGGTGCGACAGGAGCCAGCCACCACGTCTTGTCCAGCAACTAGGGTTCGCATGAACAAGATGTTGGTGGGTATGACTTTACCCAGCATTGTGCATATGAATGAGCATGGCCTGCATAGCTTGCATAACGGGCACAACGTTGTGGATCAGTTCAAGTCGATGGGGCAAAACAACAAGACAATCCTCTGTGTTTAGGATGATGATTTGCATATCGGATAGGCGTGGATCCGGCAGCTTTGTGAACATCAGTCTAATAGTGATTGCATCGAGAAAAATGGCCTGATCAAGATGCTGAACCGTCTATTAGCTCGAGGCTAAGAGCTCACAACTAGAAAAGCGACCGACCTTCCGACCTTGATGATCGCCGCGCCGGTACTCCTGACATGTTGAAGTTGCTGTCAGTGCGTAGGATAGTGACTCGGAAGGATTTTGAAGCATCTCCGTTGTGCAGTTTTGACAGATGTGGATAAACTAGAGGATTGCCGTAGGGATTTATTCGTAGCCGAACGTCTCGCAAAAACTGATCGGCAACAGTAGACCGGCGCAACTCCGAGGTGAAAGGTGAGTGGTCCGTTATAACTACCGGGATACTGATGTAGGCAAGGTGTACCCGGGCACCCTTGTCTGAAGCCTTGAGAACGGGGCGAGGGCTCTGCACACACCAGCTCTGACAGATCCAGCTTGGCTGATCCTAGCAGGCATGTTGAGTCGCAGCCCTGAACATGGCGACTATAATAGAATGAGATGAAGTAATATTGCAGTATACATAGGGAGGTTTGGCCGGGCGGCCGATGCCAAGGAAATAACCCCAAGAACCAGGGTTTTGCTAGTGGTGATCCTGGTACTGTAACCGATGTGGCCTGCACTGCATATAGGTGGATTAGTGATCTCCTTGGGGTGCTTGAACTTGGATATTGAAGACCGTTGAGGAAATGAGATGAATGTTCGCGATGCACGTCCCGTTCAACGGCGTGCTGATCAGCATATCGAGTTTTTGGCGAAAAATCAGGTGTAAGTTGGAGAAGAGCTGGAACTTCTTGATGGTAGAGATTCTATAGCGGCGTAGCGTTGATCCGTCCAAGTGAAGAATGGCAAGAATGCTTGCCATCACACTACCTAGCTTACCTACCTACCTACCTACTTACTGACTTCCGTTGCTGGATTGAGCAGGAGCAGCATCAGCAGCATCAGCAGGAGCTACCTAGGTAGGTAAGTAGGTATGCACCTTCCATTCCGAACTCGTGCAAGGTAACGTGATGTGGACCTACTACCTCAACTTACCATGAAAGTGGAGAACATGTTCTCAGCTTTCTCATCCTGGAATAGCATCAGCGTGGACCCTCCGTAACAAACGTCAACCCTAACGGCGAGTGCAACTCCATCGGTTCACCTACCTTGCTCGGATACCAAAGCTTCCAGGGCGCAATGCACCAGGAGACAAAGTTTGTAAGCCTGAGTAAGCTTCTGTATGATCTGCCGAGCTCAGGTACGCAAGGGACAAGAACGCGCCAGCAAGCCTCAGTGCAACATACAATCCCTTTCTCTGATGCGATATTCACCAAACCGATAACTTAAGCTTCATTCAGGTGCCAAGACCTAGCATGACTTTGCCTGTCGTCGGTGGCAGACCATATCGAGCCTAGAAATGCTACGGTACATGCTGGAGTACCTACTGTTTCAGTGCACTTCTGCCGAGCACTACATGTACATGTACCTTGCTATGGTGCAAACCCATTCAAAACGTCTTTTCAAGAGCCAATCGTAACCTTGGAGAATGGCCATCCCGGCTCCGGAGATGGTCCTAATCTGTCCCGGCGCCGTGCGATCTTCACGACGATCGTGCAACTTGACAAGCCAATCGCAACAAAGATTTCGCTGACAAACCCCTACATTTTATGTCTGGCCATTTGTGCCAGGGCGAGCTAGAAGCTGTCACAAGTCTGTCTGTGTTTGAATATCTCTCCGGCCTATCGCTGGTTCGTCCGACAAGCGCGTGCAAAACAGTCACCACTTTTGCAAGAGTTCAAGTTGTGGAGTCGCCTTTTCGATGCGTGTGTTTTTGCACGCATTCAATGAGGCGTTTGAGCTTTATACTTGGATCATCATGGACCACAGCCCCAAGACCCAGGGACTTGGGCCTGGACTGTCCGTCGACGCCACGGGCCTCCCGCTTCTGTACCCGCTCAAGCCGCGTCACAATCAGAAATCCTAGCGATATGAGTGGGTTTACGGGACCCCCCTTTCAGGACCGCTGGGAATCTGAGAAGCAAACATACATAGCACATAGCACACACAATACACCACAGCATAACACGCACATCACAGCACAGCACAACACAACACAGTACAGTAAGCAAGCAGGGCATTCCCTTATATTCTCCAACCCCACATTGGTTGCCGAACACACAACGACTGCCGTGAGCCCACGGTCCGGACGAGTACAATCGTGAGATCGCTCGGTTCAGCCTCGAAGCACGGACGGGTAACGCCGACTGTGTACTGTATGACTATGACAGCAACTACCAACTCAAACTCCTCGCGAGCCTACAATACAACCTGCTTGTTTGCGGATGGAGAGAGTGACGCCTGCTGAACTGAAGGATCCACAGCGCGGTACTGACGTGTAATTGCTTGCTCGACGGCGGCGAAATCGAGGAGCACGCTTGAATCATGGCCTACCTGCAAGCTGCAGATGCCATTGTCAGTGGCGGGTGCCGTAGCCGCCCTAGCGCTCCTCCTAGCCACAGCAACTGTGGACGTGACAGGCCGTCAAATATCGAGGCTGTACTGTATCAGTGAGAGGCAAAACCAAGAAAGGAGTGTAACGGCACCTCCCAGTACCCAGCACCCGTCATCCTTGAACTCTAATGGCACCACAAGCCCGAAACCCATCGGCCTGGGTCAGAGCGCTCCAATCTCGTGATCCCCTCACCAGAGCTGGTGAGCGACCGTATTAGTGGCCTCTTACTTTTACAACGTTTACGACCATAGCCAGGTCGGCTATCTAGCGCCAAGCCACGGGGGCTTGCCAACGTTGAGGAATCGCAGACCGACTTGGGAATAACATTTTCGTGTCCCCTGCCCTGAGCTCTGTCTGGCCAGGGCAGTATCGAACATGACAGCAAGCAAGCATGCATCAAGGCATCAGAAATGCCCATTTCCGTTCCGGTACCTATGCGTGTGCAAATCCAGATGCATATGCAATACCACCCCAAGACCCGGTCTGGTCCTCGCGTAGGACAATCCTATTCATCGCACGTTCTCAACCGTCTTGGCTACATAAGAGTTAACCTACATACACAACGTACATAAAAAGGGACGGACAGCTGGGGGTGCAAGAGGCGAGAACTGACACACTACACTCCACACTCCACATCAAGAAGGCTGCCAGCATCATCCACACCATGGTGTGTCAGCCACCGTGGACCTGGTCGCCTTTCTCTGCTTCTCCAACTGGTTTCCTAAATTGAGAACTAAGGCGTCCAGCGTCCAGCGTTCAGCATGGGCGGCAGGTCTTGGCCGTCTGTTGAGCCCCTGCTCCATGTCGACAACCACCCCTGATCCAGGAAGCGGGCATATCCCAGCAACCACCACGAGCCTGTCAAAGCTGCTCATGTGTGTTTTAGGACTGGTGACGTTTCTCTTGTCCTGAACGATACAACGCTAGGTTCTTTGAACCCAGGCCATTTGTTTCTTCATCTTGCCCCATCCTTCATTCCCCTGGCTCCTTGATCGCCCCGGGTACCCTGTTCAAGCTCGCATGCCTGAACCCTTCAGGCTTAGTCTGCCCGTCAGGTTGTTTCCTCCACACCTCGAGGTAGAGACATCTCTACCAAAGGTCTTGCTTTAAAGAACCTGGCATCCCAGTCCGCAACGCTTTGTTCTCACGTCGTCGTGTGTGGCTTGGATGAGTTGGTTTCACTAATACCACGACATCTCCAGTTGAGCCCCGACCACTCTGAAATTCTCCGCTCAGACTGTTTATGGCCCTGTGTCTTCTGGCATTTCCTATCTTGGCCACCTTCTGCGTTGCCCTACGACTAAGTGCCCCCCACTACATGGGATTTGGAGCAACCGTCAAGGCAATTAAGCCGCCATAGCATCTCTGATATACAAAAGGCTTGGGCTTCCCACCAACGGCAGATGACCCCGGACCCTCCACTGTTCTCTTATATCATCCTTCTTCTCTCCATCACCACATTTTGGTAATACGACGAGTGTTGACCTTCTGTGCTGGATCTCACTCTTTACTCAACAACGGTCTTGTCTCTTCAACTGCCTATTTCCTTGGAACCTTCCAACCGGACAATCGTTCAACTGTACCTTTGCTTCAAATTTGTATAATACTCAAGGTACAATCCATTGATGGTCCTATAACCGGCAAAGGAATTGTCCATTGACAACAAACATAGACCACGTTAGCCGCTGCGCGGTTCATCTATGCCTGACTGGCCGTCTTGTTATGGAAGATAGCCGTCTACTGTCAAGACAGTCTGAAACAAAACCACAGCACTCAGCTCCCGAATTTCCCAAGATGTCTATGCTTGCTACAGCATCCCCTTCCCCCCACCCTTCGTCATTCGGAATGCCGCGCCCTTGGGAAACCAACCGATACCCCGACTATTCGCTACGACCAAGGGCCGAAAACGACAAAGTTGCCCTTCCTTCGATTCGACAGGTAGGCTACACTGAAGCTATAAGCAACCATCATATGCATCCCTGGCTAACATCTCCCAGGCATTTCCCGAGTTACAACTTCAAACTCAACCACCCCATGAGCTCAACACAAAGCCACCCACAACAGGCCCTCCCTTGGGTGCGGCGCCATTGACCGCAGTATCGCCTCAATATGTACACTCACCCAATGCTAGCAAAAGGAGGAGATTATCGATGGAGCGCGAAGTAGAAAGCGAGAGAGTCCGCCAAGTACCACGCCTTTGCTATAGTCCCGACCGAGCATCACCCAGGCAAATTTCACCAAATCTACCCATGCAAGCGGGAACACAGGAGAACTGGGCACCTCCCACAAGAACAAGCCCATATTTGACAAACGGATCAAACCCCCACTCAGTCCCCATGGAAGTGACTGAGCGAGCAGAGCATCGACCGACACTGCCTAGCCTTCCTCCACCACGTTCTCTGGAACGAGAACCGGTGCCTGTGAGCCGCGTGCCAGCTCCTGTAGAGGGATATCGACCCTCACACCAGCCGATGCCACATTCAAGGACCCCCATTTCGGAATCTGGTGTCTCACCTTACCGTGAAGCCAGCTACGGATATTCTTATCACCACCCAACACGCTACCAGTCATTGTCTACTGGGTCTGCTCACTCTTTTGACCGGACACCATTTACTCCAGGTGCATACAACACACCTTACCAGGATTTTGTTCGGTTTGGAGAGATGGGCCCTGCAAGCCTGAGCGGTGACAACAAGCAGCGAAAGCGAAGAGGTAACCTACCTAAGGAAACCACAGATAAGCTCCGGGCCTGGTTTGTGGCACACCTCCAGCACCCATACCCGACCGAGGATGAGAAGCAGGATCTCATGCGGCAAACCGGATTGCAGATGAGTAAGTTTAGCCAGGCTTATCCAACCACGTGGGAGACTAGTGAACGACTGGAAACTAACATGCACACCCACAGATCAAATCTCAAACTGGTTCATCAATGCCCGACGTCGTCAGTTACCGACCATGATCAACAATGCCCGCGCTGAATCTGACGCCATGACGGGCGCTCGAGGCGGTGACATGAAGGTGCTCGCCACAACAGAACGCGGTGACTTTGACCACAACAAGCGGGAGCCCGTTGGACCCCTAAGTGACGGAGAGGGCGCCACCTACGACGAGGAGCTCGAGGCGCTGAGCCAGCGAAGACCTGGCACTATGGGCAGGGGAAGTGTCTAAGCTAGAAGTGCACCCTGCACTACTGTACTCTTTTTTTCTCTTAACGATTCTTTGGAGCGACACCCTTGGTCGGTTTTGGTATGGGAATAGCGGCTTTTCATCTTATTCTTTCATGATGTTTGAGGTTTTAGCCTACAAACGCGTTTAGCGACGGGATATCCCATGGAGATTTTTGGGTCATCTAAAGTGGGGGATGGTGTTTTTTTGGTTTGGCTTCCTGGGCCCAGCCACTGGGGCGCAGATCATTTCAAGGAACACAACACGGGCATGGAGGGCGATCATCAACGCCACAACGAAGTACACGCAACATATACGGCAACAGCGTTTAAATGGAGGGTAACCGGTAGATGGGTCTTTGAGATGAGAAATGGGACACAAAAAGATTAGACACCTCGCGGACAATCTACGCTACGATAATCATAGGGGGGCCTTAAGACGAGACGACTTTGACAACAAGCGAACCAGACGCCTCTGTTGGCAAATCAGATCCAATCAAATCAAATCAAAGCATTGCAAATCATCAAGGAACCATCAGTCAAGTCAGTTTATGACTAGGAAGTGCCTGACAGCAAAACTACTGTACGACTTATCTGTGCGTGAATGTAAGTGAACCACTTGATAGGATTTAGTCGGCACTAGCAGGCTTTTTTTCTCGCCAGTGGAAATATCAAATAATGTGAGTTCCCAGCTACTGATCCACCAACCTTACGACGGTAGGCTTACTTACAGCTACGGCCACTGTCCATTCACTACGACCTGGTCAGTGATCCCAATCCCTAGTCTTTCTAATGCAGATTTAGGGGAGTTTGAGTGGAGGTAATGGAGAGGCGGATCCTAGCGGGGGCGGTTTAGAAAACCGCCGGCCATGTATAGCGGCAGCGGCTAGCCCACGTTTGGGGCCACTGGTTCGATAAAACCAACTGGTAACTCGCTGCAGAGCCGATGCCGGTGATGAACATCCATCTGCTAAGTTAGCGAGGTAAAGGAGGCCAAGTTCCAAGAAACTACCCGTAGTTGAGGGACCAAGTTGAGGTCCGTGTTGGGATGGTCTCTGAACGGTGAGCCAGCCGACCGGTTCCATCATGGAAGATTCAAGGGAGGGATGATCTGCCCCGATGTCAGACGGACGTAAATTACTGTACTGTACTGTAGCCTGTAGGTACGGAGATTCTCCGGAGTAGTAGAGCAAGAGAAGAGAATGGTGTGGGTGTCATCGTGTGGCACGGGCAGAAGGTCGCATGTCTGCATAAAGACAGGATATCCATGACTTCACGGCAACGAACACGCATTAAAGCAACTGTTTATGTAATATGCATGGTGCCGAGAAAGGAATAACAATGAGAGAGGATGTAAAGAGAGAGAAAAGGGTTAGAACTGAACAGCCATACTGGGCAGAGAGAACCAGTTGCCAGTCAAAGACTCCCCGTCTGCAAGTCAATAGTTCGTGGTTGGGTTTGAAGACATGCAGATAGTATGTACGCCTCTGCCGCTGCATGCACAGCCGCATGAGGTGCCTGCGTTCCTAAAAGAGTAATCCATGTCTTGTAGAGGTTTGTGAATGATTGTGATGCTGTCACGACCAGGTCATGGGCGTTGAGAGAACGGCACTTGCAAAGGCTAGATCGGGCTTTCAACATTGCCACGAGCCGTGAATGCCGCGAGGGTATCTCCTTGCAAGTCAAGTCGAACGATCTACGCATGCGGACCTGCTGGGATCAGGGATGCACGCAAGGCATGAAACATGTCAAAATTGACCGGTGAGGGGGTTGGTTTCCGGCAGGCAGGGCCTCTTGTGACCGGTGCAGGTGCCTAATAATATGCAGAAAGGCCTGAAGACTGCGTTTGACTGCCAGGGAATATGAGAGGAGACGGAAACAAGCATAAACCAAGCTGCTTAGAACAGACGGCAGATGCACCATCCAACACAGGCCATCCTAGGGTATCAAGTGTCCATGCTTTGCCAAGTTTCCTGGTACTGTAGAGCCGAAGGGAAGACAGTACACGGCCCGACACTACTACAACGGTTAGAGGCAATCATCCATCGGCTCCTCTCTGCTATGCAGCTGTGGGTTTGCTGAGAAGCCTCCACCGGACAGAGGATGAACGGTTGGGATATTTTCTTGGTAAGTTGTGGATAACATGATATGTAGCATGTGCTCTGCCCCTGACCTGTGAATAGACACTTGTGTCTTGATGATAACTTGGGCGTTGGCTTGTTTCAACAAATCTCACATGATAGAAAACCCACAACACTCGACTGCTCTAACGTGTTGTTAGTTCGGACGTATCATTGCCATCATCCACTGAGGTCTTTCAACAGAAGTTCCCTTCGGATTTAAGACCGAATGACACAAAACGGGCGTTCGCCGCGGCAAGACGCTGGTGGACCATGAGGGGTGCCTGTGGCGGGCTTAGTTGACAGCTAGGCTGGGAGGGCGTACCCTTTTTCGTGCATATGCTTGTCTGTGAGCACCACTAGGAGGAGGTTAGTAACAGGAATGGATGCGTAGTGCAACCGTTCATTTGGACTTACAAAGAAATTACTCTGGTTCAACTTGAAACTTGGCATGTTATTCTCGGACTATCAGTAATTTCAGCTATCCCTTGGAAATCTCCTGTGTCGAACTAACAAGCTCAGTCTTGGGATGTCTTGGGACGTCTTGTCTTATCGATGGCTAGTGTGCAATGTTTTACTTTCTCATAGAGACCACTGCGTTGTCGGCAAATCGACAAGGGTAGACCTGGTCGCTCACCACATCCCTTTCCTCGTCCATGGAACTGGGGCGAACCAGCCGCGTGGCTGAATGACAATAAGACACTCTTCACCTTCACATGGTAGGGCTGGTTGACAGTCTCAGTGTCTCAAAGGTCATCCACGAATGTGGACTAACGCTCGACGCCGCCTGTCTCGTATTGACTTGTTTCCTTGACGCACACTGTTTCCTTCATCTCTCTGACTCCATGACGAACAAAGTGTCAGCTTGGTGAGACGCACACGGACGGGGAAATAGCTTGAAATTGGCTTCGGTCCCGTTGAACCGAGACACAGTCTCGGGATGCGACCATTGTCACCGCGGTGAGGCTGAAGAAAAGCCTGAGACAATCTGAGTCTGTTCCGCGTGGCAAAATAGACTGCTCCAAGATGAACCTATCGGTTCACTCACTTATACGTGCGGCATAAATTCACCTTAACCGTAGCCCTGTTTTGCAATGCAACGCGCCTCATTATGTTGGACGACTTCCGCTGTCGTGGCGCAGGGGTGTTCGGGGCCCTACTGTCGATCTCTGGGGCCTCTGGAGCCGCCTCCGTTATGTCAAAAGGACGTTGTTCCTCGGTTCTAAGTTTAGTCGTCCCAGGGAAACGAATTGACTTTTCGGTATGGCTCGTGCGTGCCTGTTCATCCCATGAGAAATAAGCTGATGGCTTGTTTAATAAAAGCCACTCTGACAGTCTTCTTCTAGGCCTGGTGCTTGTTTGACGTCTAGCTCTGTGCGGCCTATCGCAACATGCATAGCAAACTCCCATGTGGTAATTTGAGGCTTGAAGGGGAAGAACAAACAAGCGCAATAACTAAAGGCGGTATGGTCGTCGTTTCAGGCGGTGCCGGCAGGGCTGATGATGGAGAAAAGCGCGGCGGCAATCTATGTTGCAATCGTGTCCCCTGCTATTAATCCTGGAGACCCCAAGCGCCATACTCTGATCGACAGAGCTATTTTAAAAGCGCCGGGTCAAGGGAGAAAATGTTGGCCTTGAATCGATCAGAAGCAACGATAGAGGACAGTGACGAGGAATCGTTAGCCAGAACAAACGAT
Organism: Fusarium sarcochroum; assembly: GCA_013266185.1. Classification (NCBI taxonomy): domain Eukaryota; kingdom Fungi; phylum Ascomycota; class Sordariomycetes; order Hypocreales; family Nectriaceae; genus Fusarium; species Fusarium sarcochroum. The sequence continues at coordinate 9,977 of JABEXW010000154.1, read as the reverse complement.
AGGGCCGACGCTCCACCACATGTCGTTTCTACCAATGTCCCAGCGTTTCAGGGCTGTGACGCTCTCCCGTTGCTTTGTTAGTCCCCTGCCGGAATTGCCAAAAACAGTTTCCAGGGTCAACCTCGTTGGTCTGAACGCCACCACCTCATTGGAAGTGTGGATAGCTGGCTGGCGTTGAATCTAAGCCAGTTCTGGACTGCCGCTAAGCTAGACTATCTTGCCGATCCAAGATCGGCCGGGCCTCTCAAGACCGCCAGTGCACCAGCGGTAGTGTCATGACTTAGCTGTCAATCGTCAGCGCTTGTCGTACCGGTAGCAGACGGCTAAGTGCCACATCAGTTATCGAGGGTGGGTCTGGCGGCCGTCAAAGCAACCTCGAGAAGCCCTGTCAGGGTTCTAGCTCGGGCTGATGGAATGACCTTATGGAGTAGCCTCAACCGCTAGCTAGCACCAGAGGGAGCACGTATGATTCGGATTTTAAGCCCGCGTTTCCCGTCGATGCAGTACAGTACGGTTGGGGCGTGCCAATCCGCTGTGCCAGCCCGTGCCACTGGTTTCGTTCAACATCCATGGCGATGGACAGCCACCGTTCCCCTGCCCTCCAGTGGCGCGGTCCGTAGAATAAAATACTACCGTCATGACAGGCTAGTGACATCGTCTCATCCCGGCTGTAGCGCGGCAGCACCGAAGAGGCAAGAAGCGTTTTGTTCCAGGAAAGGCGTTACGGCTGGGGTTGTGGATGATGCTGCCCTGACACCTCATGGTGAAGTCAATCTGGGCTGAGAAACTTAAAACAAGGCCATGCCGAGCTTGAAATACGAGGGTCCTTGGCATCGTGGTGTAAATATTATGGATAACGATGATGATGAGTGACGAGAAATGCTGAAAACCCCATCATCAAGAGCACGGTGCTTTGATGTCGGATGGGGCTGCGTGGTCGAGAACGTTTACTAAACGCGAGCGTTTGCCCCTTGATCTCCGCCCTGGGAGACGAGTTCAAAGCTATTGACTGGGGGCGGGTAGTAGCGGTGATGGTGTTGATGATCACAACTTAGCAGGCACGGCAAGTGCCTCAATGCGATGGCATTTTTCGGAGATCTGGATAACGAAAGTTCCAAGTGACATGCTCATCCGCATCCGACACGGACAACGCTGGTGGAGAGGAGGAGTCAAGATGTTATCGGCCGGGGGTTCCGGAGGAAGATGCGTACTGGAGATTAGCTGCAAAGCATCTGGATATGGTGGAGTAAGTTTAAGCATGTGCTTGATTGTCAGCTTGTCTCTGGTGGGTGTGGCTGTGACCGTCATTGATAGCGGTGATGATGATGGGTTTGTTGTTTGTCAAGATCAAAATAGGATGAAGTCAACAACATTAGGTTTAGGTAGTAAGAGATGGGAAGGAGATACTGGCATGCCTCAGTCCCTACCGTACATAAGGTGTGGCTGATAAGGGAGGAACGAAGGAAGGAACCATTTACGAGGGTAGTAAAAATAACTTGGACACCAAACCCCAGCCCAGTAAGTATCTCTCTCTTAGGTAGTTCCTATAAAACTCATGTAATCTAGTAATATTGTTAACTTATCATATCATATACTTACAAACTTCTGTTTAATTTTATAACCTTTTATAATTACCTCACATTAGAAACTATCTTACCTACCTAGTCCCAGTAGACGTGATCCTTCTCTACCCAAGATAGTGTCTCAAGCTTTTTTTACCACTGCATTCGATCTCACCCCACGCCACACCCAGACAGGTACGTACGAGTAAGTCTTTTTTTTTAAATATGGAGTCTTTCCCACTCAAGGTTAATTGTTAATTGCGAATAAAGTAGGAGCCAAAACATATACAAGGCAGGCAGGCACACATGCCGTCTCTTTGCTGTTTTTGCGTCTTTGGTTCTTACTCTCAACAGTAGAAATAGTAAAATTTTGCTTGGTAACAACTTTTCACTTGCCTTGCTCGCGCCTTCGCTTTTGACAAGCCAACTGACTCATCCATTTGTCGGGCTATTGTAAGCTTCGGCCTTCGGACAGTTGAGACTTCCGAGAATTACATCAAATCACATCAAAGCTTGACTGTATATGCCTGCAACACGTCTCAATATCGTGAAATCCTCGTAGTTTGAGCCTTCATACGCCTTTATTGCTCATCAGTATTACGCGACATTGGCATTTGTTACCTTATGAGTTGTCGATTCATCTCATCCCATCTTATCTTATCGCCCTGGCCTGGCCTGGCCTGCCAAGGTTCTGCTGAAGCGAGAGTCCACTCGTCGCGAGTCCCTGCGCTTACCTCGCAGACTTGAAGCATTGGATAAGATAGTCAGCTCAAATCTATCAGAGCTTGGATGAATATCATCAGCCGTGACGATGCCTCCGGATACGACCGAGCCCGATCCTTCCGACCCTCCCGCGTCCTCAAAGACGGAACCATTAGCATGCGTTTCTTGCAGGGCTCGTAAGTTGAAATGCGATCGCACAAAGCCAGCCTGCAGTCGCTGTGTAAAGGTTTCAAGCGAGTGTGTCTATCCTGAGTCCCGACGGAAGCCAACCTTTAAGAGGCGAAATGTCAAGGAGCTCGAAGCTCGTCTGGGTATATACCTACCTTGCCTCACATATAGTAGTATCGTTGATGAGCCAATCGTTGCTAACGATGTATCTCAGCCCAAGTTGAGGACTATCTCAAAGAGGTCAACAAAAACTCGTCAGAGGAAAAGACAGATGATGACAGTCCTCTTCATCCAACTCACCCGGATATGAACTTCATTGATGTCGATTTCACGTCAGGTCTGCCTCAAGCAGCCAGCAACCCAACAGATCCCACCTTTTCGACTTTCACATCACCAAACTTTGCCGAGCAATCAAATGACAACTGTCCGCCCTTCAACGCTCAGTTGATGAGTCTAGGCATGTCTGAGCCTCTGCCGCCAGACGATGCTATGGAAGAGCTGTAAGGATGGACTCAGCTCTCTGTCGGTTTATGGAAGCTAACCTTTACTGCTAGCAACACCATCTTCTTCCAGTCACAGTATCGAATGATACCCATCGTTCATCCAGGAAAGTACTTACAAGCCTTTTATGGCCCTATCCTCAGAAGACCCCCCATGTGCTTGCGATATGCCATATGGGCTCTAGCAGCTGTCGGTAACAACAAATACGACGAATACCATGATGTCTTTTACCGTCGATCACGGCAGTATATTGAAGCGGATACAATGAAGGCGAGTAAGCAAGGATACTGCTACACGACTCAGTGTTAACCATTCTGCAGGGTCATGGTGATGCTTTCATATCTGTGCAGCATGCGCAAACCTGGGCTCTCATCGCCTTTTATGAGGCAAAGTTGCTATTGTTCACCAGATCGACTATGAGCGTCGCCAATTGCGTTCGTCTATCTCACATGATAGGACTTGACCGTCTGGACGGAGACCCCCGCGGGATGCCTCCACCATTGGGGCCTCCTCTCAGCTGGGCTGAACTGGAGGAACGAAGGAGAATCTTCTGGGGTGTATTTGCCGCTGATGCTCACTGCTGCATCTCGACGGGTTGGCCAAGCCTGATCGACTCGGAAGACGTACATATACACCTGACTCCTCTCTCAAGCTTATACTGACGAGCGTTTAGATTGCAACGAGACTCCCTGCTTCTGAGGAAGCATTCATCGAAGACCGCAAGGAAGAAGCTCCCTTCCTGGATGAGGTGTTTGAAGGGGCTCAGTACACAGGTTTTGCTGGAACTGTCATCACCTGCCAGGTCTTTAAGATTATCTTACGCCATGTTCACCGTTCCAAGCCAGACAGTCGATGCGACGATGTAATGCACGGATCATTCTGGACTCGACATCGCGACCTGGACAACACATTGTCCAGTCTCTTCATGTTCCTCCCCGAAAAGTTCCGACTCCCCGACAATGTACGGGACGTAACGGCGCTCCATCTCAACCTCAATTTACACGCCTCGGTCATCTGCCTGCACCACGCCGCTATTGAAAAGGCTGAAAAGCACAACTTACCAGACCATGTCAAGCAGAGCAGCATCACACGTCTTCGAGCAGCTGCTGAGGAGGTTGTAAACATTATGCGACTCACCTCGAATGCGACTCTCTTCTTTGTACGTGGGCTATTATCTGATGACTTGTTGTGTAATGGCTAACATATTCTGGTAGAAGAGCCCATTGTCCGCTCTATCGTTGTACTGCACGACTACGGTTTACGTATATATAGGCAAAGAAGATCCAACGGACGGCCTGAGTGCAATCGACCTGTCAAACTTTCAGCTCATTATCCAGTCCATGGAGGCCATTGCACGTGTGCACACAATTACCCGTACTTTCTTGCAGCAAGCGTGTCTCGATATTGAAAAGAACGGCCTCACCTCTCTTATTCAGATGCCTTCGCTAAGGAGATATCGCAATGCTTATGGACCAAGCAAGTCGCTTATACCCACGATAGCTCGAAGCTCAGTCGCGCAACATACCGAACCATCGCCAATTACATTGGCTCATCAGCAAAAAATGAACGGCGAGGAGGCAAGACTGGATAAGGTAGCCTTTGCTATGGGATCGAACTGTGGTCCAAGCCTGGGGAGGGCTTGCTTCCAAGCCATGCTTGGAGCCATCACTCGTAACGTCGAGCCTGCGGATCGACCAGACCTAATGACCAACAAACGAAAGAGAACAGATCAAAGCCCAGGACCTGATATGGTGGCCAATCTGCGGAACAACATACCGACCAGTGGCGCTCTTAATTTGAATCTCAATCCTAATTTCAGAGGATCGGGAGTATGGCCCACGTCCTTCTCGCCTAATATTCCTTCAGGCGCTATGTCGCTACCTGACCGAACAAACTCGTCGACGGCGTCTTCTCCGGCTAACCAAGGTTCAAATCCTGGATCATACACCAAGACGACCTCAGGGAGCAGCCATACCTCGCCTGATACTGGCCTCGGCAACAGCGCAGAAGAGAACCGAATCGATTTGAGAGCATTCCAGGAACGGATATCGACGCCGATATGGCAATCGACCGAAGAAACACTTTTTGCGCAGATGATGGCGAATACGCTTCCGACCGAAGCTGATCCTTGGGGGATATTAAACGCCGATTTGAATTGGGAGGGCGAAGGTCTGCCGGCTGGGAATTGATTACGAGATCATGATGGCTGCTATGTACGATAAGGCCATGGCTGGAGTTTTGTTTTGTCATGTCTGTAAATGAGATATTGGATAAGGGGATTTTGTACGATATATACCCAGTGTTGCTTTGAGGACGGCACAAACGACACACAACTCCTGTACTATTTATTACTGGGGGCGATTAGATGGGATAGATAGCGAGAAAGCCACTCGACTTGATAGAGTCGTATTGATATTGATATAAACTTATCAATAGACATTGATTTCTTGTATGCTGAGTTACTAATATATACGGATAGTAGTCAAGTATTGGTGATCCCGTCATATCCGAAGCCTACGGTACCTTGGGTAGGTAGGTATCCTATATTCCCTTGGACCCCTGTAACTTCAGGGTACGAAAAGCTCCACTCATCATGACTTGTCCCCCTTCAACACCCTCATCTTCCTCTGAGTTACCCAGCCATTGAATGTGGATGAGCTGTCATCAATCATGTTTCAATACATAATTGGCCTCGCAGCCATTCTTATCGTCTTCTCCAACCCCATTGGCGACTTCTTTTATCCAGACCGCGCCAACCGCGTCAATGAGGCCTCACCGCGACCAAAGTTCAATGAGTCGCTGCTAGCTATTGATGCGCCGAATGCGACTGCGCCTGAGTGTACACCAGATGGATATGTAGCCAGGGTTCTGAGCAGAGAGCCTCTCATCGTGTATCTGGAGGGTTTCTTGAGCCAGAAGGAGAGGGACCATCTGTTGGAGATAAGGTACGTGGATATATCATGCCATGTATGAAGATGATCTTAATACTAACTCCCAACAGCGAGCCAATCTTTGTACCATCAACCATCACCAACAACGGCGAGGCCACTCACCGTGATGCCTCAGTCCGCGACTCTCACGTCGCCGTCATCCCCAGGACTGACCCCGTTCGCTGCATCGAGTCCCGCGCCCACGCCCTCCAAGGCTGGCGCTCCGAGCTCTGGATCGAACGTCTAAGGACTCAACGCTACGGACCAGGCGGCCACTACAACCATCACTATGACTGGAGCCATAACGTTCGCGGATGGGGTCGTGTGAGCAGTCTTATGGCGTGGGCTGGTGGCTCTGATGATCTTAAGGGCGGTGGTACTGAGTTTCCCATGATCAAAAGACCGACGGATAAGACGTGGTGTCGGTTTATTGAGTGTGCGGAGGAGGGTGAGGAGGGTGAGAAGGAACAGGATATGGGGGTGGTGTTCAAGGTTGTCCCGGGAAATGCAGTGTATTGGGAGAATTTTGCGAGGGATGGAAGAGGGCATGAAGAGACGTGGCATGCTGGGTTGCCTGTTGATGAAGGAACCAAGGTTGGGCTGAACATTTGGAGCTTTGGGCGGATTTAAAGGAATTAGGTGAAAAGAAGTAGTAGACTTGGATCATTAGAAGGCCAATATAGAGGATGCATTCGTCTCAGCATCACCGTCTTTCCTCCATTGTTGATTATCAACTCACTCCCATCGCCTCTCACATTGCCCCATCCATTTTCCCCAAACAACCACCTTGCCCTGTATAGCCTCTGCGACCTGTTCCCTGCTCGGTTTCGAGGTCACTAGCTTCTCGTCCAGAGGCTCACTCAGGCCAATGACCTCAAACCAGTCTTGTATCATTTGTCAGCCTATTAACTCATTATGGGTCAGGATGAAAACTTACATCTATGGATCCCATGGTTGATCAGAGGTCGAGGTGGGATATAGACCATGCCATTGCGGCTTGCTCCATAGCTAAAACCTCCCGCGAGTCGAGTCGATGTTTCGCCCACAGGCTTAAAGTCGTCGTTAACAACGCTAGTATTTCTAGAGGGTATGCCCAGATAGATTCTATATACACTGTTGGGTTTGCATCTCTCCTCATGGACGGATTGACTTACCCGTGACAAATCGGGGTTGGTAAAGGAGCATCTGGGTCTTCAGATACGATCAACCATTCCTTTACACCTTCATGAGAGTCCCACTCTAGCTCTGGAAGTCGACCTTGTCCTCCATGCATGTACTCTTTTCCAAGTGTTGCGCCATCTGGGCCACAGTCTGGAGATCTGACGGAGAGTGTAGGCTCGGGGTGAGAAGCAAAGGCGGGAGTGGTGAAGAATGCTTTGGCATCGCGACCTTTGGCATTTTGGAAAAGCCAACTGGCTGCAACTTCGATATAAGCTGTCATTCTGCGAAATAGTTCACTTTGACGATTATGTGTTTTGTCGAGTGATGGGTAGTGTATATGTTGTAGCGAGTCAGCGTTATACAACACAACCTATCAGTACTGAGCTGGAGTGAAGCGCCAAGAAAGGAATAGGTATATATAATCGTTCATTAAATTAATCAGACGAAACAATTGAGACGTCATCTATATACTCCTGGTGGTCTTGTCGGGTCTAACGGGGATAACCATAGATATCGGAGCCGAATCGGCAGACGTAGATCACCACCAACGTCGGTCGATTAGCCACTGACTTACACCAGGAGAAAGTGTGGAACAACTCAATAAGGTAGTCTAGTAATTGTAATAACGATCGTAATCTTAATTCGTGTCTATGTTTAACGTAATGCACCATGAATGCTAACTCTGTGTAAATGCTTTCCCCATCTAAGCCAGGACATGACCCAAAACACCTAACAAACCCAAAACTCTAATTCATAAGACATATTTCGTAACAGTCTAGCCCTTTTATCCCCTAGATGAGAAGCCAGGCAAATACAAGAGCCAAAGCCCCAGCGTACATGGAAACAAGCCCATCACTTCCAAACGGCGAAAGCGATCCAGCGGCGTTGTCTTTATTGTTGTTCTCAGGATCTCCCGAAGACGGCGAAGCAGGGTCACTTGCGCCTGTCGCTGAAGGAACTGGATTCTTTCCAGATCCAATCTCCAGAATATGCGATCCAGAAGCGTCAAAGTTGCTCTGCGCCAGCGAAATCTCATTATTCTCCAGATCAAACACAACGTAAGCACTTCTCAAGAAAGTGTCGCCGAGAATAGAAACGTCTCCCTGTGAGGGTGCAATTCCGAATGTACACGCCTGTTGGCCATTGTCAAAAGACATCTGACGGCCTGTAACGTCGGTAAAGTCAAGGACTAGTTCGCTCAGAGGCACCGTGATCTCAGCTGGATCGCTGAATCGAAATGTCAGGTTTCCTGAGTCGTCTGCGAGGTCGCAAGGGACGTATGCCGCGGACTCTCCGTCTTGGTAATCGGCGCCAACAAGCTCGTAGATGGCCTCTGCGAGTTTACCGGGGAGATATGTGAGAGTTGAACCTGAGTCGAGGACGACGCCGAGAGCGAGGTCTTCGCCAACGGTTTCTGAGCCTGCGCTTACACTGTTGAGGGTGATGTAGAACTCAGCATACTGGCCACCAACCTGGTTGATAGGTAAAGTAACCAGTTCACCAATGTATTGCTGTTGGTCAACACCTCCAAATAAAATGGTTCCAGTCGAAGAGTCGAGATCGTCCAAGTATAAACTGAATGCGTTTGAAGCAATTAGTCCATTGGAAGCCAGCTTAGCCGGTAAGTTGTCATAGGGCTTTGCGTTCAGCTCGCCGACCTGAGCTTCGTTGCTGGTGTATCCAATACCGAGAACGCCCTCATTATCCGAAGTATCATATCCAATTCCAAATTGGAGCTCTTCAATCTTGGCATCCCCCATGCGGAACGTCTCCGTAGCGTAATCGCCGGAGGCACCTGAGCCGTCGGCGTAAGATATGTTAAAGTTGCTGGCCAAGTAGTTATACGTCGACGATTTGTTGGCGTTGTACAAGCCTGACTCGCTGCAGATATTGGCATGAGTAGAGCATAGCTCTGAGCTTGCGGCGTTGACCCATAGATCACTACTCCCTGTGTCGAGATGTAAACGAAACTCTTGTGGTGGAGTGCCTAGGGTTGCGTTGAGGAAGTAGAGGGATTGCTAAACACAATTAACAAGACGTTATTGTCAAATTAGAGTCTTATAACTCACCTCATTGTCGATTCCGATATTTACTGAGCTATCTCGCTTGTTAAGGCGTTTTCGATCGTGGGCAATAGGATCAGCTATTTGTCGTCGCTGCATGCTAACAGCCATAACTCGAGGTTCAAGCCCATCTTGTCTCTTTTGTAGAGATATTGCCCCTGTGACTGAAAGCAGAGACAGTAGTAGTATAGAGGACACTTGGTTTGACTTCATGATTGAAACTTTATTGGTGATACTCAGAGACCAGCTCATCCATGGATATAGGTCCTAGGTGTATATAAATCAACCCATTCAACTAGCTCCAGCATGTATTACGCCTTCAAGCTGTACTTGGGAGTGTGTAACTCTGTCATAGATGGGCTATGAGCTTAGGGAGTTGCCGCACATCCGCGCGGAAACAAACTCTGGAGATGCGGCAACGTCACCCTCCAACGTCAGAGCACCACCTTTCGGCACGGCAAGCCCGAGTAGATAGTTTGAGGAATAGCCCGAACCAAAGAATAGAAAAAGACGACGAAAAAGTCATGTCCAGCCTCTACAGAATGAACAAATGTAACATTCACTTGCAGCTTTTTAAACAGGACATAACACTTTGAGTCATGACAAGGAGAACCCCTAACTAACACCGTAACAGATCACCTTTAGCCGCCGCACGAACCCCATAGTCGATCAAGATTGACATATTCGAAACGTCAAAGTGTCGTCGGAAGTAGAGCAGAGCAGCCTCCGTACTAAACCAAAGAGGTCACGTTCGGGAGACGCGCGGCCAAACCTTTCGACTGTAACAAGACGGAACTAACAGAAGGAAGAGGCGAGACGCCCACGGAATACCCGGAGTTATTCTTATCATTGTTAGCGCGCTAACAATG